>JAUTXW010000089.1:140000-169922 GCA_030620095.1 Kuschelorhynchus macadamiae
ACGTTACACAGAATAGTTAATAGTAAATGAGACTAAATTTTGATTACACTTTATATGGAGGAAGAAGTCATCTGCATAATATATTTCCTTCTAGGAAATTCTCAAGGCAGAAATTGTACCCGATATAATTCTCACGAGAGAATGAAGTAGAAACACATTTTACTGAATGCATTTATAGAAAAATGATATTCGAAAAAAAGCCTAGAATTCGCTCCCCAGTTTCGAAAATTAGGAAAAACGAAAAATATGCTGTATATTTCATATAAATCTAAATACGTTTCGGAGTTTAAAATATTTTGTGACACAACGCAGAACGTAAATAAATACGATATTATTTTGGCGGACAAAAAGCTATTAACAATGTAAATAAAACACTTTAAACTGTTTTAGATTTTCACTTTTATTCACAACTTGTTGTCGCTAACACTGTAGCTTCGTCAGAAAAAAAGGGTATTTAAACTCACAATTTGCTAAATCAGCTTGATTTTTACAAAAACATATTTCTAGAACAAGACTTTTATGGCCTACGAGAGTACTAAATACTATCTGGCCGGAAATTTCTAATAAAATAGGTTTAAAGAGGTGAATAATGGTCGTTTAAAAGGGTTTTTTTACGTTTTATTAATTTCCATTGGCTAAAAGTGACAATTTTTTACTTTCGTTTATAGTACGTAATGTTTCAAACTTTTCATCGAAAGCATGGCTATTATCTAACAAATGTTCGGGATATGTTGATTCTGTTTTATTTTTAATAAACCTTCTTTTATGCTCTGCTAATATTTAGTCGTAATACTGGAACCTATGGTGGAAGATAGATCAAAATACAAGAGTTCTAACCACACTACACCACAACCTGTTACGTTCTGGATGCGCGTTTCGCTAACCAAGTTAGCATCATCAGCAGATGATATAAATTGAAGTAACTTATCCAAACCGAGACTAATTATAGGTAAATGTGGTCACAGTTGAATGCACCCGACTGCAACATTGTCAAGTAAACAATAGAGGGGACTATAGGGAATAGGCCCTCTGTCTTTATTTAGTGCTTTCTTACCACATTTAACTATTTCTATACTCTCAAACGCATCCAATAATCTATTATTAGACACATTTTTAATCAACTTAAGATTATTTATTCCTATTTGGTGATTGTTTTCCAAAGCAAGTTGCTCAACGCTTGACTTTTCTGTTCTTTCGTATCATAAATGTGCCATGTGTTCTTTAAAACGAATGTTTATGGAGCGTTTAGTTTGCCCAACATATTTTAGATCGCAGTCATTACAGCTAATTTCATAGATGCCACTCCTCTCCTTCAAGTCGACTTTGTCTTTAGGGTTTCCAAGGAGATTTTTCAAACTGCCTCAGATGCTTCAAGAGTAGTGGCATCTTTTAACACTTTCTTATGCTTATGTCTATTCACTAATTTATGTACAAAATTATCATTATATCCATTACTTTTAGCTATATTTTTAATCAGATTCATTTCATTGTTAAAACTTTCGTTGCTTAATGGGAAATTGACTAACCTGTGAGTTAAGAAATGAAATGCTGCCATTTTGTAATGACGGCAATGAAATGAGTCGGATGTTATATACCTATCAGTATTAAGAAGTTTCCTATAAATATCAAATTCTAATTTATCGTTATTTCTAATAACTAAGGTGTCGAGAAAAGGCAATTGCCCATTGTTCTCCTTTTCGTACGTACAATTAATGGAAGAATATTTATTGTTTAATGTTTTTAAGAAAGTGTCCAGATTTTCTGTTTTAGTATCAAAAATATTAAATATATCGTCTACGTAGTTATGCCGCACCCTTGGGAAATACTTGAGCTCTTTTTTGAATTGGGTTTTTAATCTACCCATAAATAAATTTGCAGTTCACTCAAGTTGTTCATAATATGTATTGTTGAACTAAAAAAAAATCTGAATCATACATAATTTCGTGAGAAGCAAATATTCATGAATAATTTCTTTCTTCAAATTATTGATTTTAAGTAGTTCCTTTAGTTACTCTAAAGTTAGTGGTATGGGTACACTAGGAAACAATGAGGTTACATCAAAAGATATTAAAATTTCACCTTCTTTTAAGTGAATATTCTTAATTTTATCTAAGAATTCTAACGAGTTAGTAACCTCAACTTTATCGCACGAGATATTTAATTTGCTGAATTCTTCTACTAACCATTTTGAAATATTGTACGTTGGTGATTCAACAGCTGAACAGTACAGTTTAGATAACTGTGGGTTACTATTCATTAGTTTGAATTTTAGTTTATCGGACACAAGGATTTTACACTGTTTTAAGGTACTTTTTACTTCCGTTATCATTTTTGATAACGGGTTTTTCTCAATTAAATCGTAAGGACCAGTTTGAATCAAATTGTTCACTCTTTCAAAATAATCTGTTTTGTCCAGTATAACAACCTTATTTCCTTTGTCAGCTTTTAAATAAAAACATTCTTTTTTCAGTCCCTGGATAACTTCAGTATTTTTACTAGAAACATATTTTGACTAGCTGTTAACAACGTTTTTTGAGATTTGATTTCTGCAAGCTTCTCTAATGAATCCCTTATTTGACTCTGGTACGTATTGAATGGAACTTTCGATATTCGCTATAATAGTTGGTAAACTATTATTTACTGGAGGCTCTGCAAAATTCAAACTTTTATTCAAAAGGGCGATTTCTCTATTATCAAAGACTGAGAAGAAAGGTTTTCTACAATGTTCTCGACTTCGAAGAAATTTGTTTGAAAGTTTGCTAATATTTGTTTAAAAGTTCTCCCGGCGTGGCGTCCAGTCTAATGAGGAGATATTTTCAGCCAATGAAGGGCTTATTATGGGGAACCCTTTCAGTCCACTTTTGGCTTAAATATTTATGTATACTTTGGAAGAAAAAATGAAAATAAACCATCTATTTCAAAAATGTCTCTATTGTTATAGATAAGTCGACGATATATTCATCTATTTTACTGGCATGATGAGGCAGCTTAACATATTTTTGAAAGATTTAAATACCATACACAAAAATATATAATTTATTATCAAAATAAAAACTAAGGACTCTACAAACTTTTTAGATTTTTATATAAGAAAGGTAGCAAATAAAAACGAATTTTCAATTTTTCACAAACTTACACATACGGACACGAACATTAATAATAAATCAGTGCACTCATTCGCACACAAACAAGCAGGATTTCATAGCATGATACACATATTAAGTAATATACCTTTAAAGGAAGATAATTTTCAAAAAGAATTAAACAAATAATAATAAACAACACTTTCAGAAATTTACCCTGTACGACCCAAAGAAAATAATAAATATAAGACACTTACTTTTATCGGTAAACCTACAGAAAAGGTGACTTCTATACTAAAAAGAACGTTAAAATTGCATTTAAAACAAATAATAATCTAAGTAAATCTATAAAAAAAGTAACAAAAAAAAAATTAATTAATCCGAGGTTTATAAATTAAACTGTGGATCATGCCCAAAAGTATAAACGAGGTTTTATTTTCTATTTGTTAAGTAATAACCGTGTTTTCGATAAAAAGTTTGAAATATGATATACAATAAACAACAGTAAAAAATTGTTCATTTTAGAGTCAAAGGAAATTAATAAACGTAAGAGCACCCAGTCTCTTAAACGACCGTTTAGATATGAATAATTCACCTCTTTTAAACCTATTTTGTTAGAAATTTCCGACCAGATGTTATTTAGGACTCTCGTAGGCCATAAATGTCTTTACCTAGAAATAGGTTTTTGTAAAAATCAAGCTGGTTTAGCAAATTGTGACTGTAAATGCCCTTTTTTCTAACGAAGCAATAGTGTTAGCGAAACATATGTCACAAGTTGTGAATAAAAGTGATAGTCTAAAACAGTTTAAAGTGTTTTATTTACATTACTGATAATGTATTTTCATCAAGTAACGATCCAGTGAATCAAGTTCTCAAAAAGCTATTAGGCCACATCAAAAAACGAAAAATAAACCGAAAGTCCAACAAACATATTTTTTTTTATTCAAGTTGGTGCTATACCCAAGGAACAAGACTGCAAAAAAATAGCTTTTCCGACGTTTCGGGGGAAAGTCAGCTCCGTCTTAAGCAACCAGGAAGCTTAAAAAAAAGAAGTTTTCTAGAGATTTTTCGATTCACAAAATAAGATATTTGGGAATTCTTCTTGTTAATTTTTTTGCTGAAGAGGAGTAAGCATCAATTTCTGCTAAAAGGTAAATATTTTGGTCTTTCGGCTTGTTTTCTTTTGAATTTTGATGTGATGCAGTGATCCAAAAAACACTGGTTTAAATTCACGATGTGTTGAACACTGTTTTTTTTTAAATATATAACGACATACATAAAGTTAGCCCAGAGAACTAAAACAAAGAAAAACAATATTTTTGTCTCCACTCTAATTGAAGGACATCATTGACAATTTATTTAAATATTTAGCCTTTAGTTAGAAATTTCGAAATGTTGATCAAAATCCTGGTTAAATCTCAAGATATAACTTGTTTTCCTAACGAGACGAGAGAGAGTAAATTTAACTTTCAATGGATATGTGTCTTTTTGTTTCTGTGCTTTTCAAAATACTTGGTTACAAATATCAATTTAAGAAAAACATTTCTATGTTTATAAAAAGTGTTTTAAGAATGACTCTTTCTTTAATATGACCTTTTAAAAGATTAAATGCCAAATTAATGAGAAACGATCTCTTTTTTTCTGAAAATTTCCTGAACTGTTCGCCTTAAACACAACGGATCCGCTATCGCAAGGGTTCCTTTTGTGATGCTTATTTTCTCCTTTACTTTCATCTGAAAATGTATGCAAAAATTATTTAGGCTGGAAATAAGATCGAACAGAAAATGGAGGTATGTATAGGAATTTTACCATTTAAATCAAACTGTAAAATACAGTCAAGTTAATAAATCAACAGTAAATAATAGAAACTAAAACAAAATAAATACCCTACAGTATTTAGCACGTTTTCGCCACAATTAACTACTTATTAGGCAAAATTGTTTTACAGATGACCGCTAAATAGAAGAATGAAAGATTTGTGTATTAAAGTAATAAAATTGCGGTACAAAATACTTGACGCGCTTATTCAAGCCTTGAGAATGCAAGATATATTTATATTTTTGACAAATGGCAAGTTTTATATTATTCTAATGTCTCAAAAAATTTGGAGGCTAACCATGCAATTGATTTTATTTCCCTCGTAAAAGGAAATTATTGAAATAATGAAAAAATCACCCTCCGAGATTTTTTCAGATCTTTACGTTTCAGGGTCCCTAGATGCCGAAAAACATGATTTCTCAATTCCGTCGATCTGTCTGTCTGTTTAAGGCATAGCTAAAAAACTACTGAACCGATTGACTTCAAATTTTGATCAAAAATGAAGGGTGATATGGGTATGCCCTGATATTTTCCTCCTATATGACAAAACAAAAAGGCTGCCTAGTGAACTGTTAAAAAAAAATATATATATATATATATATATATATATATATATATATATATATATATATATATATATGTTGATTTTTACTCCTTCACGGATGGAAAAATACAAAGTGTTTTCATTCCGGGTGTACATCCGTTCACTACTGTCGTTCTGAAAAGAACAGTTTTGCTGACGTTTCGCCAAAATCACATTTGGCATTTTCGAAGCTTTCTTTCTCGCGTCCGAATAGAGACTGAAGTGTTGGTGACTGCGACGCTTCCTTTTATACCCCTACTCGGGGCCGAAGGTTATATCTGCGCAGGCGTTGGTCGTTATTTATGTTTTCCGGATGGTGCTGTTGTTGTTGCGCTAATTGCGCTTGATTTTTTGCGATTTTAGATTTGTCGATTATTGTCTTCCATACTGTTGGTAGTTTTAATGATTCGTCCCTTTTATTCAAATCACCTTGTTTTTCAATTTCTATGGCTTCTCGGATTATTCTGGTCTTATAATGTTCTATATTGGCAATCTCCCTACACCCATCAAAATTTATTTTATGGCCGGTTTCCTGATGATGTAGGAATAAAGCTGAGGTTGTTTGTCTATTTCTGATGCTGAGTTTATGCTCTTCCACTCTTGCTGATATTCGCCTGTTAGTTTGCCCTACGTACAACTTTTCACAGTCCTGGCACGGAATACTGTACTCTCCGTGGTTTTCCAATTTGATTTTATCTTTTGGGTTTCCGAGTAGTTTACCTATAGTTGTTTGTGGCTTGTGTATTGATTGTATGTTGTGTTTCCTCAGAATTCTTCCGATTCTGTCTGTTGTGCCTTTTACATATGGTAAGACTACTCGTTGCTTTCCCGGTTCATATTTTTTGTTGTTCGTTGTTCGGGAAACCTGTGCATTAATAGCTTTCTCTATGGTGCGATTTGTGTAGCCATTTTTCTTTAAAGCACTAGATATTACCTTAAGTTCGTTTTGTCTCGTCTGTGTTTCAGTTAGTCGCACGGATCTAGATATTAGAGTATTTGCCACAGCTTGAATTTGTGCTGGGTGATGATGTGATTTTGCATTTAAATATCTGTCTGTATGTGTTGGTTTTCTATACACGGTGTATTCGAAATGTCCGTTATGCAGTTTTGTGACCAAAACATCTAAAAATGGTAGTTTGTTGTTTTCCTCTAACTCTAGAGTAAATTGTATTCTGGGGTGGATTGAATTTACGTGAGTCAGAAATTTTTCGAGCTCTGTATGACCATGTTGCCATATAATAAATATGTCATCCACATAACGAATCCATAATTTGGGTTTTAAACTTGCTTTCTCAAGAGCTTCTTTCTCGAAGTATATCATAAATAAATTAGCGACTACTGGTGATAGCGAGGACCCCATTGGAGCACCATCCGTTTGTTTATACATTTGCCCGTTGAAAGAAAAATAAGTATTTTTGAGGCAATGCTCCGAGAGTTCTATTATATGTGCCTGGAAATCCTCGTTCATAGCAATCTTGTCCAATGCTTCGTCGATGGGAATACTGGGATATAACGATTTGACATCTAAGCTTGCTATGATATCGTTTTTTTCAAGGACGATATCTCGTATAATTCGAGTGAAATGCTCCGAGTTTTTAACGAATGAATCAGCTTTTTCTACAGTTGGTTGCATAATTTCAGAAAGGTATTTCTCCAGTTTTTGTAGCGGCGAATTAACAGCACTAACAATAGGTCTGATAGGCGCCCCTGGTTTGTGTATTTTTGGTAAACCACAGAGTTTAGGACATCTGCTCGACTTTTCCCTTGGTATGATTTTTTGTTGAATTTCGGTTTATTGGTGAACTTTTTATTTTATTTTTAGTTGTTTTTTCTAGATACGTTGTCGGGTCCCTTGGAACAGGCCTATAACAATTGTCTTGTAGGATATCCTGCATTTTTTGTACGTAATCTTGAGTATTCATAACCACAGTTGCGTTTCCTTTATCTGCTGGAAGGATTGTGATGTCTTTATTTTTTCGAAGGTTTATTAGGGCCTTTTGTTCAGTGGCATTTAGGTTTTGTTTTGGTGTTTTGCTTGATCTTAAAATTTTTGCCACCTCTTGTCAAATCTCCTCTGCTTTTGTTTCTTCAGAGGAGTCAAGGACAGCTTCCACTCCAGCTATTATTTCTTCTTTAGGGATTTCCTTAGGAGATATCGCAAAATTAAAACCCTTACTCAGTACGGATTTTTCACTTTCCGAGAGGCTGTAGGATGATATATTATGTACTAATTTATCGACGTCTACTGATGATCTTTGTGGCTGACTCGACTTTCTTAGAAGATTGTCATACTTTTTCGAAAGTTTATCTGTCTTAATATTCTTATTTGATTCTGTTCGCCAAAAAGCCAAAGTTTCTATGCGATTCCACAATAAAGGGTGAATGATGTTACTTAGTTTAAGGTGTAACTTTAAAAGTTCTTTCTCTGTCTCGGCTAGTTGTTTTCTAGTTTGATGGATTTGTTCTTTTAATAACGCCTTACTAGCATTTTGAAGTATGGTGTTAGTTTTTCTAGTTTTAGGATGATAAGACAACCGTGTAAAAGTAGGAAGTAAATCGCTGTCACGACACTTAATTTGAAAGGTTAGATCACATAAAAGATTAGTTTTCTTACCTCTTACCGTGCGACTAACTGAAACACAGACGAGACAAAACGAACTTAAGGTAATATCTAGTGCTTTAAAGAAAAATGGCTACACAAATCGCACCATAGAGAAAGCTATTAATGCACAGGTTTCCCGAACAACGAACAACAAAAAATATGGACCGGGAAAGCAACGAGTAGTCTTACCATATGTAAAAGGCACAACAGACAGAATCGGAAGAATTCTGAGGAAACACGACATACAATCAATACACAAGCCACAAACAACTATAGGTAAACTACTCGGAAACCCAAAAGATAAAATCAAATTGGAAAACCACGGAGTGTACAGTATTCCGTGCCAGGACTGTGAAAAGTTGTATGTAGGGCAAACTAACAGGCGAATATCAGCAAGAGTGGAAGAGCATAAACTCAGCATCAGAAATAGACAAACAACCTCAGCTTTATTCCTACATCATCAGGAAACCGGCCATAAAATACATTTTGATGGGTGTAGGGAGATTGCCAATATAGAACATTATAAGACCAGAATAATCCGAGAAGCCATAGAAATTGAAAAACAAGGTGATTTGAATAAAAGGGACGAATCATTAAAACTACCAACAGTATGGAAGACAATAATCGACAAATCTAAAATCGCAAAAACTCAAGCGCAATTAGCGCAACAACAACAGCACCATCCGGAAAACATAAATAACGACCAACGCCTGCGCAGATATAACCTTCGGCCCCGAGTAGGGGTATAAAAGGAAGCGTCGCAGTCACCAACACTTCAGTCTCTATTCGGACGCGAGAAAGAAAGCTTCGAAAATGCCAAATGTGATTTTGGCGAAACGTCAGCAAAACTGTTCTTTTCAGAACGACAGTAGTGAACGGATGTACACCCGGAATGAAAACACTTTATATATATATATATATATATCATGTATTATGTAGGAATCAGCTGATAAAATTTTGGTACGAATCCAAGATGGCGGCCAAATAAAATGTTTGTAATAGTGAATAAATCATCCTCTTCGGTTTTACATATCTTCACGTTTTCGCATTCCTAGGCGTCAAAAAATACGTTTTATCAATTCCGTCTGTCGGTTTGTCTGTCTGTCTGCCAGTTGGCGACATAGCTTAAAAATAACTTATCAGATTGACTTCAAATTTTAGTCAAAAATTAAGGGTCATATGAGGATGATGTATTAAGATTTTGGTAAAAATCCAATTCCCCGGAACAAGATGGCGGCTTGGTAAAACGTAGAAAAATTAGTACAAAGAAAACCAATCATCAAATTTACCTCAAATTTTGCACCAAAATCAAACATAAGAATGAATTGAACAAAATGGCGTCATAATAAAATATTTAAAATTAGATTAATTTCAATTTTTATGCAAGAATTAAGTGTGATATAGAGATAAACTGGTAAAATTGTGGTATCAATTCAAGATGGCGGAACAAAATGATGACTAATTTTTTTTAATCTTATTCAATTTATCAAGCGCTGTATGTGTCAATGTAAAGGGAATATTGTAATTCTGAAAAAACTAGCCTCCTGTTTTCTTAATTCCGTCGGTCTGTCTGTCTGATCAAGGCATAGATAAAAGATTACCTACCCGAATGACTTCAAATTTTGTCCAAAAGTCATGTGAGAACTACCTGGTAATAATTTGATAAAAATCCAATATGGCGAAACTAAATGGCCGCCTAGTGAAATGTTAAAAAAATTATTGCTAAAAAACTACTTATCTAATTTACCTCAAACTTTGCATAGAATTGCAACAGGTATTAGTTAGTAATTAACTAATAAAATCTTGGTACGAATCCAAGATGGCGAAACAAAATGGCAAAAATTTAGCCTGAAAAACTACTAAATTCAAATTTTGTGCAATCATTAATTGTGGTATAGGGATGAACTGCTAAAATTATGGTAAGAATTCAAGATGTCGGAAAAAATTGGAGGCCAAATGAAATGTTTGTAATCGTGAAAAAATTGCAGGTTTTACATATTTTTTTTTTGTCTGTCTGTCTGTCAGTTTGCGGCGAAGCTAAAAACTGCTTACAGGATTCAATTTTGGTCAAAAATTAAGCGTTATATGGGGACGACCTGGTATTATTTTGGTAAAAATCTAATATGACGGAACAAAATGGCGGCTTAATGAAATGTTAAAAAAAAGTTATTACTAAAAAACCGAATAACCAATTCACCTCAAATTTTGCACTGAAATCAAGAAATCAACCTGTTATATTTTGATACGTATCCAAGACAGCAAAACAAAATGGCGGCCTGATAAAATGATTTACAAAAATTAATCTGAAAAACTACTTATTAGACTAATTCTAAATTTTGAGCATCCATATAGACGGAATACACAGACATGAGTACGACTTAACGTTTCAAATTTTCTAGTTATGTCGACGAAGGATCAGTGCAAGGCGGTAAAAACCAATTTTGTGAAAAAAAAAATTATATGTGAAGGCATTTGCATCAAAAAATGGTCAAAAATGGACAAATCTCTTCCATTTTATCACTCTATATTTGATATTTTTTCATAAAAATTCGAATATAGCACCCAACTATACATATTTCCCTATTTAAATCACCTTGAAGCTAATAAATATCTCTTCCAGCTTTAACTAAATATTGGAGCGGCGGAAGGCTTGCAAATGATCCGTAATATTGCGTGCAGTTCCCCCTTAAAAAAACAGTGTAAAAAAATCAATTTATTTTTTGAAAACTATTTTAACGATATTAAAAATCTGGGCCTTTCTATTGATCAAGAATTAATATTATTCTAAAACTAATTTTTCAAAATAGCCATTTTCTTGAAAGAGATATTAGAGTTATGTTCTGTAAAAGTCTAGTTTTCTCTCGCCTGAATTACTGCGACACTTTTTACGGGTCCTGCCTTAGTGTTTATGACTACAAACGAAGACAAAAGTGCAAAAATCAGGGGCGTGCGGTGAAATTTTAAAAAAAGGGAAGCAATTTTTAGAAACTTACCTATATGTAATGTTATTCGATTCTTCGATCATTTTTTGCAAAATCGTCAATGACATCATCATAAAAACGTCGATGCTCTGACATATTTTGGAGAAGTTTATTTTCAATGGACAACAGCGATGTATGCGAAAGTCTCTCCTGCCCGTTGAATTTCTCACGAAATTTTTTATACGTTTAAGTGTTGAAAAATTGCGTTCTACTGATGAACTTGTTGCAAGTATTGTCAATACTAATTCACACAATTTCCACACTTCGGTGTAGGCATCTTTCAGCTCCTTGTCTTTTAAAAATTGCATTAGTTCCTTAGCGTTATTTTTTGCTCTAATGTCATCAGTTTCGTAAATCACTTTTAGCTCAGATCGCAGTAACACTCGGTTGAAGAACTGGCCATAATGAAGAAGAAGAGATTTAAACGCATCTTCTGGAAAAGTTTTTCCTGCATCAAAATTGCAGAGCTCGAGGAATTTAAAATCATTTAAACCGACAAATCTATAGTTTATTTGTTACTGAATTTGACCGATTATTTCATAAAAGAGGCGTTTGTATGATGTTTGAACATCTCCCACCTTGTCTGTTCGAAGACGCTTGGCTTGTCGCTCTACATTTAACGTCATAGTTTTCTCCCAAAATAGGTCAAAGTCATCTCTTTTTTGGCTTAACATGGACTTAAAATCATCCGCTTTATTTTGGGCAAAAAGCAATATCATTTGTTTTAAATTGTAATAATTAAAAACATTGTCCGAGAATGGAAATATTTCTGAAAATATGTTCAACAAATAATTAAAATTAAAATTTCGTTTCAAACAGTCCAAAAACCCCCTCGGACTATTTATTGCTTCCCACGTTTCATTATCTTCTATTATATTCTCAAATAGTTCAATCAGTGATTCACGATTTTCAGATACTGTTAACACCAGTCTTTCATTATAGTTCCACCTAATAGGAGCTACTTTGGGCAATCGTTTGTGGACAATGGAGTCCAACCTTGTGTACGTTTTGTTGACTTAAAGTAACGAAAAATACTTTACACTCTTTAATGTGATTCTTAATTAATTCTTAAAACCTAAAAATCGCTCTTGAATACTCCCGTCTGTTTTAACGTAGCCTATTACTATAGATAATTGGCTAAAATTAGTGAAATCAGTTGTTTCGTCCAGAACAATAGCAATGAACAGCGCCTCGCTAATCTCCGGCTTAATTCTTTCTAGAAGAATGGTTGCAACAGCGGAAATCAAATCATTCTGGATTCGATTCGACGTTCCGCGAAAAACGCTAGACTGCTCTAAATGATTTTTTAAGCAATCATCATATTTAACCATTAAACTAAGTAAATCTTGAAAATTTCCTCTATTTGAAGAAACCCTTTTCCCAATTCGTGCTGTCCGAAAAAACAAACAACATAGATAAGTCTTCTTAATATTTGCCTATTTTTATCGACTAGTTCATTGTGTTGGCGGTGACTAATTTCCAACTGTTTATTAAAGGCGTGTTCAATTCTGGTTTTGACGAAAACTTCTTCTTTTATGACGGTGTGCAAATGCGCTTTGGACATAATGTGTCTTTTAACAGCTTTAAGGAAATTGTTTAAATCGGAAAAACCAGTTTTATTCCAGAGACCTTTTTCATTTTCAAAAAGGAAACATGGCCAACAAAATAATTTACTTATATTTTCACACCCTGCTGGCCATTTAAATTGTTCGTATTGTTTTTCTGGATAAAAATGTCTAATACAGTTTTAATTTTTTTATATAAATAAATTTTTCGTAGGCGGTTTTGCCCTTCCTTTGGAAATTATTTGAAGCTTATCAGCAAGGTTTAGTGTTAAAAATCCCTTTATTATTAAGACACACACACTCTTCTTACTAAATTCTCCAACATTTTCAAAGTTATTCTGCCCCCACTTAAAGCAGGCGACTGAAATGCAAAAATTGCAAACAGCCGGTGGAAAGTTCAATAACCTCTGGCTTGATTCACAGGAAATCAAGCATACAGGACTTGGCTGCAGAGAAGCTAGCGGCGCGCATAGGTTCTATTCGATTTTCTGTTGGAGCTGGGTGGGAGTCAAGGCCGGATTTATTATGGGCTTGATAAGTAAGATAATATTTTAGCATTTTTAATATAAACTAAATTAATGGTTTCCTATTTCAAAAATCACATTTTAGAAGATGTTTTGTAATTTTTTTTGGGGAAGCACTGCTTCCCTTGCTTCCATAGACTGCACGCTCCTGTTTCCGGAAGATATAAGAGAGTGCAAAATTCATGTTTGAAATGAATCTATGGTAACATGCAGCTGAGGCGGCAGTTGCACTCAGGTTGTCAATTATATTCAATTATTTCCCGAAAAATTCCTCCATACCTCAGTGGCGACTCGTGGTGAATTATATTGGGAGGTCAATAACAAATTTAAAAATAGGCACTTAAAATAAAAGTAAATATCTTATCTTTAAATTCTCTTGAAGTGTAGGTCTACTCTTCGTTCTTTAGAATTAGAAAAATGATGAATGACACGTTCACTAACATTTCACCCACATTCCTTTTATAAACGCTTTCTCGATACTTAATATTGCTAAAGCGGATAGTCTATCTTGGCTAAACTCCTTAACAACCCCTCGAAAAACGCCTGGATTTTCAGACCAAGCCGTTTCATCATTGCTACGTAGTGTCAGCTCGAATACCCCACAAAATTTTACACAATCTATAATTTTGTTTAAAATATATCGATCTTTGGATACATTTTCATCAAAATTTCTGAAGGATATTCTGTAAGCTGTCTAGCTGAGTGCTATCAGTACTTCCGACCGTAACATAGTTCACCAAACATTTGATGTGATCTGCAGAAAACGTATGTTTTTTTATTTTTTCTTTTAAGTATTTTAACTGTTTAACGCCGGTTTCGCACCATAATAAGTCCGACGAGTCCTTAGAAAACAACAAACAAACATAACAGTAAAATGAGTTAGAGACTTCACAACCACATATCCAGTTAGCTAAATCGTACATACTTTTGCGAAAGTTTCGATGAACCTTTATATTTTTGTCTTTACTAGTTTGTCGTATACTAAGTTCTGGCAAATTGCGACCACTTACCTTGAATTCGATTATTTCCTCAAAATTAAGTTCGCTAGCATTCTTTAGTTGTTTATGTTTTTGCGCTAGTCATTACCAACATTTTATTTCCTGTATATTTCCAACCCACACATGGATTATATAAATAAAAAATATATATTACAATATAATTGTATATAAATCAATTTTCATCGATTAAAAACGTCCGAAACAATATCGAGTTAGAATATCCACAGCGCGACCTCTGAACAATTGAACTTCCTCATGCCGACGTGATGCCGTGACCGATCTATAGAATTATGAGAAGAGACCGGCTGATGACCCAAATCGCGATTTCATATTCCATTTGCTATCCCGTTCGGCTGCTGCTCGGTAGCTGTGAGATCTTCGGGTACTTTCGTCAATCTTTAAGGTAATTAGGGCAATTCAGACTGCCCAGCCTAGCTTAGTATAGTGTATTTTATTATGCCTAAGGAACGTAACGAGACCATTCAAACAGCTGTGGGCCGCGCGTGTAGCGTATTTAACTCTTCCCAAGGTTCGCGTTTTATTACAACTATTAGGAAGGATGGTCAAACGAATAATTTATTTTCTGAAATATTTTTGGAGGGTCATGAAACAAATGACCAGATTGAAGAGCTGCCACTGCCACACCTATGTTACAAAATTCGCAGCGAAGTGCACAATATCAATCTCCGTTTCAAGGTAAAACTCAATATTCCTTCACACTTCACACAACTTTTCAAGCGATCGTTTTCTTACAATATTGCTAAATGTATCAAAAGCAGAATTTAGGTCGGTGATAGACATAATATAATATATATATATATATATATATATATATATATATATATATATATATATATATATATATTGCGATCTGCCTTAACTCTAGTATCATATCTGTTATGCTTAAATTAAGATATATGTTGATCACTGTTGGTCAGCCTATTCTGATGAATAGTTAGTATATATATTTTTGAAATATAAGAAAGTATTTGGGGTTGTAAGCTAATTTTTTTTGTTTTGTAAGATTTGTTTTTATATTTATGTCTCTAGCAGAACAGACACCTAAGGTATTTTTTATATTTATCTTTATCTTGGTCGAACTGAATCTCGCCCAATATCTATATTAAATTGACTTGTAGTACATTTATAAATTGAATAAAGACCATTATTATCATTATTATTATTAATATTTTAAATCATGCCCAAAAAATAAGTGTGGCATAGATAGAAACTGGTAAAACATTGATGTAATTCCGATATGGTGGAATAAAACGGAGCGCTATAAAAATGTTTGAAAAGAAAATATACTAAATGAATATGTGCGGAACTAAATTGATTTACATTTTACTATTCCTAATGCAAAGAAATATTCATAACGAAGGAAGTTCCGGTTAAAGGAAATTTACCGATTTTTTAGATTACTGTGGTATGAACTTAACTGCTATAACTAGAAATTTATACCAGTTCAACATACGGATAATTTAAAATACCCAC
The DNA here is from genome assembly GCA_030620095.1 of Kuschelorhynchus macadamiae. Classification (NCBI taxonomy): domain Eukaryota; kingdom Metazoa; phylum Arthropoda; class Insecta; order Coleoptera; family Curculionidae; genus Kuschelorhynchus; species Kuschelorhynchus macadamiae. Next base: position 155,649 of record JAUTXW010000089.1, read on the forward strand.
GCTGTACATTGACCATTTTTACGATAGCTTTAGCCCACATATTTAAAAACAAATTACTTAAATATACACAAAATAAATCTACGTTTGTAGCTGCAAAAGGAATTTTATTACTCCATCGTGTACGAAATATATTACAACATAAAGTAAACATCGCAGCAATGTAAAACTGGATTTAAACAATAAACTTACGACTTAGATGTGTCCTTAGAGCTTCGTCTGAACGTTTTAACTTCTAGGATTCCTCATTTCCATATATGACAGTCTAGGGAAAAGTAGGAACGTTCCACACAATGGTTTATACTAAGTGAGACTAAATTCTGACTGCTCTATATGTATATCTACCTATATTTTCTCCTAGAGAATGCTTAAGGGAGAAATTGGAAGTGCCATGTTAAAATATGGATAAATTACAATGAGCACCCCTTGTAGTGATTATTTCTTCGTTGGCATTTAGGCATCATAATTCAAATTACTTAAATATATATACACACAAAGAATATAGGTTTCTAGCTACCATGTATCTTTTGTAAAACATATCGAAACAGTACAAAACTGCATAACGGACATTTCGAATACACCGTGCATAGAAAACCAACACATACAGACAGATATTTAAATGCAAAATCACATCATCACCCAGCACAAATTCAAGCTGTGGCAAATACCCTAATATCCAGATCCGTGCGATTAACTGAAACACAGACGAGACAAAACGAACTTAAGGTTATATCTAGTGCTTTAAAGAAAAATGGCTACACAAATCGCACCATAGAGAAAGCTATTAATGCACAGGTTTGTTTCCCGAACAACGAACAACAAAAATTATGAACCGGGAAAGCAACGAGTAGTGTTACCGTATGTAAAAGGCACAACAGACAGAATCGGAAGAATTCTAAGGAAACACAACATACAAACAATACACAAGCCACAAACAACTATAGGTAAACTACTTGGAAATCCAAAAGATAAAATGAAACCGGAAAACCACGGAGTATATAGTATTCCGTGCTAGGACTCTATCTATATATATATATATATATATATATATATATATATATATATATATATATATATATATAAATATATATATATATATATATATATATATATATATATATATATATATATATATATATATATATATATATATATATATATATATATATATATATATATATATATATATATATATATATATATATATAATATATAATATATATATATATATATATATATATATATATATTGTATATGTATATATATATATATATATATATATATATATATATATATATATATATATATATATATATATATATATATATATATATATATATATATATATATATATATATATATATATAAATATATATAAATATATATATATATATATATATATATATATATATATATATATATATATATACCGGGTGTTCAGTTAAGGGCGTACACTATCTATATCTCAAGAACCCTTGACTGCAGCCAATTGGAAAAAAAAAATTCATGACTAAAATGGCAACGAGGAATCGTCCAAAAATATTTTTAACTTTGCAAATTGGCCGTAAGGGGGCGCAACTGTCAAAATGAAAATACAAATTTAAAATTTGAGCAAAATTACTAAATTAAGATATAAGTTTTATAACGTCATTGGAAAGCTGAGTCAATTTTCTATGAATTCGCTTTAAGCCAAATTTTCATTGGGTTAATAATAAGGGTGGGGGAAACAAATGTGTGTTGTCATATTTAAATCGCTATATCTTGTACACTTCTTAACCAATTTTAATGAACAAGGTGTCATATGAAAGATAATTTTTACATCTCTTAATGGACTTCTGCAGTGATATAAATTAGTTTTAAAAAAAGAAGTCAGATGGCGCTATCCAATGTGGTTAGAGTTTTCTTGAAATTTTTCTAAAATTTCAAATGGATCGGTATGCTTTACCTTATAAATTATAAAAGTGAATTATAAAATCTACATTTTGGCGAAAACCGCATATCGAAATCTTTATTCGTTTCGGAGTTGTTGCTAAATAACTGGTGATAAAAGAAGCAAAAACAAAAAAATCGAGTTTTATGAAGTTAGTATCTGACAAATAAATGATATTATGGAATTAATTAAAGCATGTTAAAGGTTTACTTAATAACCAGATTAAAAAATCTTAATTGAACTAATTGTAAGTAGTAATATTTTTATTTGCCTTCCATCACACTTTATCCAGGCTTTGGACTGGTCCAAACTTTAGCAGACTATTAAAATTTGGAGCGTGTTTAAAGGCCAACGGGCCATAACAAAGCAGAATAACATAACGAGTAACGTATGAAAAACCTTCGTGGCAAAAATACGAAGAAACAGGTAACGAGTAACAAGAACAAGAACAAAATTTTCAGAAAAATTAGGCATTTATGGGATATGTTCAAAATGTTTTCCATCATTCTGAATACAGCGGTACAGCCTTTGTTGTGTTGACGAGACAGCAGTTTTAATTTCCGCCACGGATATGCTGTTTATAGCCGTTCTAATTCTCTCGATCATATTTTCTCGCGTTGTTGGTCGAGTTTTGTAAACGAGATCTTTTATTCTTCCCCATAAATAAAAATCGAGACAAGTTAAGTCCGGTGACCTGGCTGGCCAAAGAAATAAACTTCCTCTTCCTATCCACCGGAAAGGGAACTGCTGGTCAAGGTAGTGACGCACTTGGTTTGAAAAATGGGCAGGACATCCATCGTGTTGAAACCACAAATTTCTTCTTGTCGCGAGGGTCACGTTTTCTAATAACTGTGGCAGCTCATTAATTAAAAATTGAAGGTATAATTCACCATTTAGAGTCCTATCAAAGATAAAAGGCCCGATAATCTTTCCTTCAACAATTCCGCACCATACATTCACTGTCCAACGATGTTGATGGTCGACTTCACGCATCCAATGAGGATTATTATCACACCAGTAATGCATGTTGTGAAAGTTTACTCTACCATTGCTGGTAAATGAGGCTTCATCTGTCCATAGTACTTTATCCAAAAAACGGCGATCTTCCCTTATCATGTTGAGAAGCCAATGACAATAATTTAAGCGATTGTCGAAATCCAAGTCTAGTAAAGCCTGGTGCAAAACAATATGATATGGATGCATGTTAAAATCCATCAAAATTTTATGAATGGAGCCAACTGAAAGTCCCAAGTCCCTAGAAATTTCGCGAATACTAGCATGTGGATCAACATTGATATAAGCTAAAACGTTTATGATATTCGTCTCATTTCTGACTCTGCGATGCCTTATTTGAGTCGAAGTTGGTTGAACTCTGCCAGTTTCTCTGAGTCGTCTTGCCAAACGAGTAAACACGTGCCTGGAATGATGCGTCCGATTAGGGTACTGCAAAGCATACTCCCTTGAAGCTCTGGCTGCATTTCGAAAGCACTCAAAATACACACCTAACATATCAAATGCCTCTTCATTTGTAAACGGCATTTTTACTTTAGTAACGGAAACAAGAAGTAAACTTTCTTTCACAAGACAATAAACAAATCAAAATGACAGTTACTGCTTTTATTGCCATGACAACGAGGCGCAATGTGTCTGTTGTTTTTCACGGCTTACTGTGACAGTACAAGGAGGCAAATAAGAAATAAGAACGCAATACCTCATGGTATGACATTGCTTACAATTAGTTCAATTAAGATTTTTTAATCTGGTTATTAAGTAAACCTTTAACATGCTTTAATTAATTCCATAATATCATTTATTTGTCAGATACTAACTTCATAAAACTCGATTTTTTTGTTTTTGCTTCTTTTATCACCAGTTATTTAGCAACAACTCCGAAACGAATAAAGATTTCGATATGCGGTTTTCGCCAAAATGTAGATTTTATAATTCACTTTTATAATTTATAAGGTAAAGCATACCGATCCATTTGAAATTTTAGAAAAATTTCAAGAAAACTCTAACCACATTGGATAGCGCCATCTGACTTCTTTTTTTAAAACTAATTTATATCACTGCAGAAGTCCATTAAGAGATGTAAAAATTATCTTTCATATGACACCTTGTTCATTAAAATTGGTTAAGAAGTGTACAAGATATAGCGATTTAAATATGACAACACACATTTGTTTCCCCCACCCTTATTATTAACCCAATGAAAATTTGGCTTAAAGCGAATTCATAGAAAATTGACTCAGCTTTCCAATGACGTTATAAAACTTATATCTTAATTTAGTAATTTTGCTCAAATTTTAAATTTGTATTTTCATTTTGACAGTTGCGCCCCCTTACGGCCAATTTGCAAAGTTAAAAATATTTTTGGACGATTCCTCGTTGGCATTTTAGTCATGAATTTTTTTTTTCCAATAGGCTGCAGTCAAGGGTTCTTGAGATATAGATAGTGTACGCCCTTAACTGAACACCCGCTATATAAATATATATATCAATATATATATATATATATATATATATATATATATATATATATAAATATATATATATATATATCAATATATATATATGTATATATTATACATATTATATATATATATATATATATATATATATATATAATATATATATATAGTATAAATAGAAATTTCTATGCTGAAAAATTGTTTCTAGATTTTACTAAAACATTTGAAACGATAAAAGATTTGTTGCGAAGAAAATGGAGTGTAAAGAAAATCATGAAAGCAAGATTTTTAAAAATCTTCACGTTTTAGGGTTTCTAGATGCCAAACCACATTTTTCTCAGTTCTATCAGTCTGTTCGTCTATCTGTACGCGGTAAACTCAAAAACTACTTATCCGATTGACTTCAAATTTTGGTGAAGAATCAATAGTTACATTTTGGCAAAAATCCAATGTGCCGGAACAAAATGGCGGCCTACTGAAATACTGCTAAAAAACTAGTTATCCAAATTACCTAAAATTTTGCACAAAAGTCAAGTATTATGTAGAAATCAACTGGTACATTTTCAAATGAGTCCAAGATGGGGAAACACAATGGCAGCTTAATAAAATATTAAAAAAGTCCTTCTAAATAAACTATTTATCATATCAATGTCAAATCTTGTGCAAGAATTAAGTGGGATATAGATATGTACTGGCTGAACAGGTTTTCTCAATTCCGTCGGTGTAAGAGTGTAAGTTAATTCATATTAAATACTTTGGAAAGTGAGTGGTTTCTATATTTTCTATATAAACAAGAAATTTGAGGTGTTTCTATTGGAACCAAAAATGCCAAACCATTTGAGCCCAAAGTGCCAATGCATAAGTTTCTTACCTCACCCACCATGCCTTAAAATTTACACAATTACCCTGTTCATATGTTTGCAAGATTATCCCAAAAATGAACACCACTTCAAACCACTTTTTAAAAGTTATGTTTTATACTTTTAGAGTAACTGCAATGTTCTATATGTAAATCTAAGAATAAAATACGTATAAGTTAAACGTTTATTTTTGGGAAAATCTGTACATTAAAAACTATTTTCATCGGTTAATTTTTGAAAAGCATATGCATTCATTTAAATTAAATCTTTAAAAGTTTGAGTTTTAAGAATGTTAAACATGGTCGGTGAGTTAAAAAATTATTCAATAGAAACCCCTAATTTTTATATTTTTATAGTTAGAGACAAAATGAAAAACCGCTTTCGAAAAAATGTTTCATGTTAATATAACATGAAACAAAAACTTAAAAAATTAAATTTCTATTTCTCTCTCCACAGGACGTTGTAATGTGATACTAACTAATGTAAAATTAATTTATGGACACTGTATAATTCATGTACACAGGAGGCTCCATAAACTTTCGAAAAATAAATGGTCAATCAAATCCTATTTTTAAAAGAAGTTGAATTTTTGAAAATTTTAGATAGCCTTATTTTGCACCCGGTATAAAATAGTTCTTACCTCAAGTGAACTTAATTTGCCAGAAACATTTGAAAATCGCAACTTCATAACTTTTCTCGTTAGAACAATAAAGAACATTGAATATGATGTTAGAACTTGTGTCCAAACATTTTTCCCATCTTTTTGGCGAGCAGTTTAAAAATTTTTTTATCTCTCTATATCTGTTAAATTTTGGGGCATTTAATATATACTTACTCTCATGGTTACTAAAGCTGATATTACAAAATTGCTGCCAGTTATACAGGTTGTACGTGAAAAGTGTAAATATATGTTTTTTTAAATATATTATTGATTTGGGACAAAATAAATACGATTCATATTATGTCTAGACGTTCTGGCAGTTCTGAATTTAACTGAATTTTCAAAGCTTACTTTATGAGAAAATAAAAATTTGTTTAATTTTTCAGTTTTACTAATTTTGTTTTGAATATAATGAGGTTTTTAAAAATGAGATAAATGTAATGACTATTAACTTTAATAACTCATGAAAATTATTTTTAAATAAAAATGTAGGTACATATATTGGCAAACCACTCTATAATTCTCAACTAGGTATAATTGAAACTTTGATGCTTTTGACATAAAACAAATTTAACTAGAGTTTATTTTTTGTCCTAAAACGCATCTTAAAATTGAGAAAAAATAAAAAAAAAGGACGTTAAGATGTTGCATCAGAGTCATATTATGGATAAAAAGAGACAATATTTTTTATGTACTGTTATATATCACTAGAGGCTCGATGCAGGATTTGTCACGGTAAGAGGTGTTTGCTCAATTTATCCTCTTTAAAAGGCACGTACAGGATGTCCAGAATAAGATCCTTTATACCCTTATCCTCGGAACTAAAAAATATAAAGAATAAATTCATTATGAAAGGTTTTTGCTTTCACTTATATTTTGTATTTTTATTACTGAAATTTATCCCTTCAGGGAGCTTAGTGTCTTTGCATCAAGTATCAACTTTCTTATTTTAAATAGCACATATATTGGCATCTAAAAAAAAATCGAAAAAACGATGAGCTATATCGATATTACAGTTTTTATTTAAAGTGAGAATTTTTTTTTCATTGTTAACCTAACCGAAAAAAATAAGGCCCCACATATAAATGTATGGTTAAAGAAAAATTCTATATATATATATATATATATATATATATATATATATATATATATGTGTTTTCATTCCGGGTGTACATCCGTTCACTACTGTCGTTCTGAAAAGAACAGTTTTGCTGACGTTTCGCCAAAATCACATTTGGCATTTTCGAAGCTTACTTTCTCGCGTCCGAATAGAGACTTACACCCGGAATGAAACACATTGTATTTTTCCATCCGTGAAGGAGTAAAAATCAACATATATATATATATATATATATATATATATATATATATATACATATATATAGATAAAGCAATTTAGTTATTACCAAAAATATTGCAATAAAACGCTATTGTTGCTATTTTTGTTTTTAAAATAAAAATATTAAATAATTCAATTTTTTTTTTTTGATAAATATTACTTCAAAGTTTGTTTTATAGCAAGAAAATTTAAGCAGCTTTTATTTTAAGTACAATTTTGCTTCACTGCTTTAAATCTTGTGGCATAGCCAACTAAGCAAAATGAAACAAATGCTTATAGTTCCCCCAATTTTATCCAATGTCAAAAATCTAAAAACTGACATTTAGAGAATTTTAAGCTTTATCTGAATATAAATAAAATTTGGGGGTTTTTATTTAAAAATGTATAGATGACGCCACTTCCGGTTAAACTGAAAGTAAACAAAATTGTCGAACATGTGTTAAAAGTTGACAAATAGGGTACTATACATGCTGATTAAAATTTGATGAAATTTAAAAAAATAAAGAAAAAAAGGAGGGCGTACGTTATTCCGTGGCCCTCCTGGTTTACTGAATAAGAAGCTATCTATTCACTTATATTTTCTTCTATTATATTCTGGGAAAATAAATAGAAGCGATACACATCATCACGAGTCGTGAATTAAATACAAATGAATTTAGCTGAATACACCTATAGGAAACTGGCATTCGAGATAGAGTTGCATTCGTTTCTCATATTTAAAATTCAGGAAAAGGAAAATTCTAAATTTCATATTTTTATATCTAAATGTGTTTAGAATGTCATGCTCTTTTTGCGAGATAATGTAGAGTGTGTTGTAAGTAACATTTTTTTATATATAACGACACAAATAATGTTAGCTTAGAAAATGACGCCAAATTAAAACATTATTTCAGCTTTTTTTCACCCCTGGTTGGATATGCAAAGGACATCATTGATAATTAAATAATTTTTGTCCCAAAAGATTTGTTTCAAATTATTTTATAAAATTAATTTAAACAAGTTTTTTTATAAAAAATAAAACTAACAACATGGGTCGGTGATAGTCACAATTTTCTGCGAAAATCGTCAATTAGGTTTTAGACGGCTTTAATATAAACTTTTTCGAATTTTTTGATGAAGCTCTTCTACTTAACTGACCTTCATTATCATCTTACTATCCTCCATCACATACTTTTGTACTCAAAAGTTTCCAAAAATCGTCGAATGGATGAGTCTGTGGTAGATTATGGGTATTTCTGGGTGCAAGTGATATATTTTGATAAATAAGCCAATTTTTGGTCTCTATTTCGTAATGATAAGATGCTAAATCTGGCAAAAAAATATAATGTCGTCTTCAGCATGATGCCCATGAATAAAATTAGCCAATTTGGCAAAACAATTTTAAATATAGTCCTGTCTATTTAAGTTTTTACTCCTTACTATTTAAGTTTTCGCTACTAACATAAGCCTGCAGTGGTAATCGCTCCCCAAACTAAAATGTTTTAATCAAAATTTGACTTTTCTTTACACTTTGTATAATTCGGATAGTCTTTTATGTTTAATCTCTGAGTTACCTATGACTCAGTCATTTGCAAAGTGAACTCGCCTTAATAAATTTTCAAAATTCATAACTTCTATTTGTTGTTGCACAATATTACATTTTACAGAATGTTTTCATATTATGTACACCTAAACGTTATGTCTTATATACAGGGTATTCCTTTTGTGGGCTATCTCTCTTATTCTCTTTTAAGATAGAGGGTTGCGGATTTCGCGACCAGAATAAGTATACGTCAGGTCAAAAAGTTATTGGACCTTTATTTTCTTACATGGGAGACTCTGTAGATTATGCTTTATATTTATTAGGAATGATGGGGGCATTCCAAAAATATATATATGTATGCATTTATTTTAAAAAACAAGCTCAAAATTCTAGATTCTCTAAACTTTTCTCTTTTGTCCAATTAGTAGGTAGTAGGCTGTGACTAATTTATTTGGAACAAAAAGCAAAATGTCAAAAACTTTGCAGTTATGCCAGTTTTTGATTATTAATGAAATATGTTTGTTGTTTTGGTGTGTCCGTTTAACTATATCCTAAAATTAATTTATTTTTTTTTATAATAATGGCGGTCTACGATTTATCTATTTATTAATTTATTGTTTATCAAAAGTGTGATACGTTATAAGCTTCGGAATAACGTTTACAAAGGTAACGTATTTTGAGCGCTAGGGTTAGGATAATATCTTAGGAGTCCTTTTTGTTCATATTCTTGCCACCAAATAGAGGAAGCAACCGGTGTATCCAAGTACATATATATGTATATATATATATATATATATATATATATATATATATATATTTATATATATATATATATATAACTATAACTAAGTAACTATGTATATATATATATATATATATATATATATATATATATATATATATACATGTATATATATATATTTTGGCCATTTATATATTTCTCAAACTTTAATGAAGATTTTGAAAGTATTAACCAGTTCGCAGTGGACCACATTTGAAGTATGATGCTCAAAGAAATTTGCAAAAATATAATTATCGCCCATATAAATTCCGCATAGTTCATTTTACCCCGGCGATGCCGAGCTCCGATTGTTGTTTTGCCAGTGGTATTTACAGTAAATCGATGCTGTTGAATCTTTTGACAGACTCTTTATCTAGTCCAATGAATCTTATTTTTCAAGTGCGAAAATTTTCAACCGCCATAATACAAAAAAACTAGTCGCCATTTAATTTTTGAGAGGGCACAACAAGGATGCTTTGGAGTTGAGGTCTCGTTTTTCATTTTTGGAACAGGCATAGTGTATAGAATTTTTGAAGGAGGTCTCACAGCACACCGGTACCTAGAAATCCTTGAGGAGGTTATTCCACAACTATTGAAAAATGTTCCATTGGTACTTTATAATGGCTTTTATCTTCAACAAGACGGTGCCCCACGCCACAACTCTGGGCTTTTAAGTATATGTTTAGACGATAACTTTCCTCAAAGATGGATTGGTACCCACGGATCTGTAAGATGGGCCATCGATCTCCGGATCTTTCGATTTTAGATTTTTCATTAAGAAGTTTCATGCAAAATAAAATATATGAAACACGATATTAGTCTGTAGAGCCGATTCGTGCAGATCAGGCCTATGATTTTTTATATAATAATTAGGTTAAAATTCTGTAAGAAATAATTAAGACGTTAGAATTTAAAAAGATCTTTTAAAATAAGTTTGAAAGTATTACATCTTTAGTATAACAATCACTTACATGAATTTTGATTTTAATACATTTTAGCCATTGCCTACTAATTGGACAGAAAAGGAAATTTAGAAAATTTTGAGTTTATTTGCAAAAATAACTACATTAATGTATAAATTTTTGGAAAGCCCCCATTATTCCTAACAAATATAAAGAATAATATATGGGTGTCCCATTTAAAAAAACAAAGTAGGGCCCGGTAACCTTTTGACTGTATACTTATTCTGAAAGGGGCACTAAATTCTACGGAAGAAGTCATATAAAGTACAGTTTTCAGCTTTTTGATAGGTTATCAAATATACACCTGAAAATGCAACATTTTCACAAACGCCCTGCCTCTCAAAAACTAAAAGATCTATGAAAATTCTGCTGGCGCCATCTTTAATTTCACAAAAAAATTGCACATTGACTTTCTATGTCTAAAAATAAGGGAGATAGACCCAAAAGTACCGAAGATGGGATATCCTGTACAGGGTGTCCAGATTAGGTTGCAAAAGCGGGGTATCTCGCTTATTTTTAAAGATAGAACCTTGCGGTTTTCATGTACCTGAGCTAATTTTTTGTGAAACTCATGAAGCCGTAAACAAAGTTTCATAGCCTTCTTCGTGACTACGCCACGTTGCGTTAAGTTAGAGGATAACCGAGATACGAGGGGGGTCCCAAAATGCAAAATTTTATATTTCGCCCTGTATCTCATAAACGAAGAAGGCTATGAAAATTTTGTTTACGGCTTCATGAGTTTCACAAAAAATTAGCTCAGGTTCGTGAAAACCGCAAGGTTCTATCTTTAAAAATAAGCGAGATACCCTGTTTTTGCAACCAAATCCGGACAGCCTGTACAGTTTACAAAATAATAATTTACATAATATATAAATGAGAAAAAAAATAAATACAACATGCACGTTTTACGTATTAGATATAACAAAATTTTATTCTGTGTACGTTAACTAAGTATACATTAAAAACAATACGTGAGCTCATCAAACAACCAGAAAAAAATAAAAGTAGTGACTAGATTTTGTGGATCGAGAACCGTATACGAGTATGTTAAGAAATATGGATAATTAGATTTATTGAATTCAATAATGTTTTTATTAATGCTTGACATCGTGGTATCCTTGCCAACTGGTAATTCAAAGGACTTATTGAAAGTGTAAGCCAGGGGTATAAGAAAATCATTACAACATTGTTTTATTAGATCAAGAGGAATGTTATTATATCAGCAGGAAGATTTTTGCTTTAAAGCTTCAGCATTCGTTTTTTATATTATTCTTTTTTAAATTTATTATTCAAGAAAGCGCTTAAATTATCTCGTTATAGAAAAGAACATCAAAGTTTTCAGGGGTTAACCTTTTTATTCAAAAAACGTTTTATCCCCGTTTGACGAGCAGGTTAACTCTCTCTTTATCCATTATTTATCATCGTAGAATTATCAGTAATTTCTGTTGAATGTTGTGTTTTTTCTTAGCTGTATAAAAGTCTAAATATTTTATTATTAATGAGCTGCATATGCTATATGTCTTCATATGACCCCAAAAATAAAAAAATTGTAAAACTAGTTCATAGAAATCACGTTGCCTGTTTTAGACACTATAATAATAATACAAAAAGTGTTCTATCGTTATTTTGTCACGTTTCACCTTAACATATTTAAATGATGTATACATTTTCTAACATACACGAATATCACTTTAGCACAAAATCTCAGTGTCCCATTTAAGATGAACAATAGTAGATATTTACCTTAACCCGACGTCGGTACGGTGGGGTATTATACATATACGTATACCCCAACGTACTTTGTCCCAGTGCAACAAGATAACAAGTTGCTCCATCTTCGAGAGAGCTCGTGTACCTTCGTACCAAACCGTATCCTATGAATATACCTTATAATTTTAGTAGTGGTGCAACCGTCGTAGGTGTAAGAAGCGTAAGATCGCGACGGTGCATGTAATATTTGCATTTATTTTTTGAATTTTTTTTAAAGTAAGTTGCTTTATAGTGTATTTCTGTAAATTGGGTGTTTACTGAATATTTTTTCCAGTATGTCATATTATGAGAAAGACCAAGCAAAACTTTTAAAGCTGTGGAAAGACAGCGGGAAGGTAAAAACCACCGAAAATCCTTCAAAGGAAGATGATCAATCCGGTTCAGAAGCGGAGAATGATAAAATCAGCGAACGATCAGCAAATTCACATACAGAGCAAGACAGAGGACGAAGATAATATACCAGATGAAAACTCCAAAACTATAGAGCCTAATAGCGATGTAGATGAAAACTACCTTGGCATAGATGGCATTACAAAATGGTCTTAGAAACATGGCAACTTGGCTGTAAGAACGAGATCTCAAAATAATACCACGCATTTGCCTGGAGTTAAACGGGCATTTTCAAGTATCAAAAATCCCCTAGAATGCTGGAAATTATTTTTTACCGATGCAATGCTTAACGACGTTGTAAAATATACAAACTACAAGTTTAGAGAAAAAGCACGAAGCTACAATAGACCAGATATACAGCACCTAACAAAAGATACGACACTTGAACAACTTCAAGCCCTATTAGGTCTTCTTTGCATTTCTGGTGTTCATAAAGTCAGCAAGGTTAAACTTAGATGACTTGTGGGCTACAGATGGATTAGGAGTAGACAGTTTTAGAACAACAATGTGCCAAAAACGGTTTAGTATTTTATTACAATGCTTACGATTTGATAACAGTGAAACCAGAGGTGAAAGACATCAATTGGATGAACTTGCACCTATTAGAGCAATATTTAATATGTTTGCTGAAAATTGTTTGGCAACCTGCACTCCTAGTGAATATTTAACAATAGATAGAAGTTAGAATCGTTTAGAGGGCGTTGCAGCTTTCGGCAGTTCATTCCAAATAAACCCGCCAAATATGGCATTAAGATTTTTGCTTTGGTGGACGTTCGAGCATTTTACGTTTTAAACCAAGAAGTTTACGTTGGTAAACAACCACCCGGTCCATTTTATTTTATTAACAAACCAGAAGATATTGTTTTTCGACTTAGTGATCCTGTTCAAAAGTCAGGCCGGAACATAACATATGATAATTGGTTTGCGAGCTATTCACTCTCAACCAGATTATTACAAAAACAAAAGCTTACTTCAGTATGCACTTTACTTAAAAATAAAAGGGAAATACCAACTCAACTTTTGCAAACCAAAAACAGAGCTGGAAAGTCCTCTATATTTGCTTTCCAGAGAGATGTTACTCTCATCTCGTATGCTCCTAAGAAGGGTAAGAATGTTTTATTACTATCCACCCTACATCACTGTAATACAATTGATGAAGAAACTAGTAGGACCAAAAACCAGAGATCATCACATTTTATAACTTAACGAAGGGAGGTGTTGTCGTGGTTGATGAGCTTGCCAGTATCTATGACGTATCGCGTAATAGTCGCAGATGGCCTTTGACGGTATTTTTTTTACTACTAAACACGGCAGCAATCAATGCTTTTATAATATTCAATTGTAATTCTCCAAGCCCCACGAAACGTCGTCTATTCATGAAGGAGTTGTCGTTGGCATTAATTACACCATATTTGAAGATTCGACAAACTAATCCAAGATTGGCGAATTTTCTAGAACTTCTGCTTCTTCTAATAAAGAACACAATAGCCAGGTAGGGGAAAAAGCAAATCAAATCGGGAAGATGTCATTCTTGTGAACGCAATAAGGACAGAAAGTCGTTTTAAACTTGTGTTCGGTGCGATCAGCTTGT
>JAUTXW010000090.1:0-162480 GCA_030620095.1 Kuschelorhynchus macadamiae
TGATGATTTGCGGGTGTGAGATAATCGGTTTTTCCTAACTTCCTTGTGCCTTGCTTCTAAGGCGTCTTCTGACAGTTGTCCAATAGGTAAGTCGAAAGCACTTATTATCTCACACCCATGAATCAAGACTTTGTGGACAGTTGCAGGCATATAATACCAACTGTAAGAATTTATATACAAACTACAAGTTTCCTGTAACAAACTCCAAAACTTTTCTAATTCAACATGGTACCCGCTAGCCGAATGTCCTAAGTATCAACGAAAACTTAACAATAAGTTCCTTGTCGATACTTGTTATCTCCGAGCTGAGATCGGGATTAAAAAAAAACGCCTTGCGGTGTTTCCATCATTTGTGGAGCCATATCCCGATTTTGGCTTATCCACAAGAAATCAGTCCCATCTTCGATTTAAATTCTGACTGGATACGTTTTTTATTATTTTCTACTATTTTTTTATTTTCATTTCCTTCAACCCGCCATACTTTTCTGGGGGGTCTATTTGTAATATGCAAAAGGCACTCAAAAAAACGTATCCAGCAGTGAAGTGTGGATAAGCCAAAACGAAAGTTTTCCCTATATGTAGACCGATCGACAACGTTTTCGTGGTTCATTTGCTTTGGGGTGGCTCCACAAATGATGCACTTGGATGCTGAGTTGGTGCCGGAAAGAATATTAGTTACACTACCGTCCATCATAGTGAAAATTAATTCGAAAGTTATATTATAAGTTTGATTGTGCATATTTATTGTCGATACTTTCAGCAAATTGATATTTTTATCATTTTTTGCTCTTCCAATCGCACCGCACTAACTCAGCATTTCCTCACAAAAATAAAGCTTATTGGTCGACAAAACAAGGTCGAGGAACTTGTCATATTTACCCATACATCCTCATTTGTGCAAGTATTAATCAATTTTGATGGAGCAGTAAGTGCAATAGAAAGATATATTCATCCGTATGTTGGTCATTACTGAACTTCTGCTTATATGTGCTATGCCCACTACTGCCATCAAAGCCCCACTTACAAATTAATTTTAATTCTTGTCCCACTCGGTACGCTTGAAACATTTAGAATACTTTCTGCGGTTTTATCTAGAAGATCTTGTAAATTTACTTCAGTACTTCATCAGTATTAATTTGAGACGGCAAAAGTGCTTTTTTTGCAATGTTTAAAGCGTACAAACTTGGAAAGCAATCCTTGTGCAAAGCATTAACTACTGACCTTAAAGCTAAGTATTTTCTTTCGGATAAGTCTAGGTCCAAGCACAGGGCTAAAGCCTGATGTGGTGTCAAAACCTTATCTAAAGAATCTTGATTATTAACTGTTACCAGCCAAAATAGCAGCAAAGTTAAGCTCAGCTTGAGATCTGCTTTGTATTAAATCTAAGACGCGTCTTTTTTTTTTGTTTTTGTAGAAGCTTCCTCAAAAGGGATGGTGGGTCTTCCTCGAGATTGACTTGATCGTGGTTGCAACGCCAACGGTTGTAATGGTTGCACTTGAGGTCTTTTAAAAGCCACAAAATCTTTTGATGTAGCTACCGGTTTGCTTAGCCAACTTTTGTTGCGCTTTATAAATCTTTCTCGAGTTCTAGAGCTTTCCTGCCACAGTTTAGTCATTTTCATGCAAAAAATTCTACCCATCTTTGAAATTCGTGCCGATAATTCTTCCGAACAATCTGTTAAATCAAGTATTTCACATATTTTGTTAAATGTGTTTTGCTGGCGATGACTATGTGAACCAGATCAGCGTTTTTGATATAAATACACTCTGAAATAAAATATCTGAAATTACCTGTGGTGGCAGGTCGGGGCAGAATATCGATACAAAATCTGAAACCTTATATTTTCTCCTACTTAACTAAAACAGTATGCAAAAGAGATATTTAGAGATATTTTGTAAACCTTTACCAAAGTTTTTAAATATAGTTGTGTTAACAATTAATCTGTTATTGCTAATTGAAATATCAGGTAAAATCGTACATTTGGACTCAACAATTAAATATATAGTTAAAATTTAATAAACCTACCTGGAGCTTGACAATCCATAGCGATTTTCTTGTTAGAGTGAACAGTTTCAACAATAACTCGTTAATGAAAACTCCGTTCTGAACGCAAGCAAATTATTGTTAAACTACAGCTACGATCCAAATTCATTTGTCTCTACAGTGCTAATCAAGGATGACCTGATTTAAATAAACTTTGTAATGGTGTGGTTTTTGGATACTTATACTTATATTGATGTTATAAAAATATAAATAATTATTACTTTGTTTTGTGATTATTGTCCATTGCTCAAAGCACTGTGCGTCACACCATTCCCAGGCGAGCGCGGTGTTAGATAATTTATTTAAATATGAAAACAAATTCGAAAACATCTGAAATTTTGGATATACTGAACGAGCCTATTATCCATGAAGCTTATGCCGTCTTACCAAACATGTAGATATTCCTATTTGAAGCTGACCGCAGGCATGCTCTCTCTGTAATGATTTCATTGTCACCCTGTTAACGAACTTTGTTGGAAGAAATGAATATAAATAAAATAACACAAAACTTACGTGGGTGATGGTAATTGGCTTCCTGAAAACGGAAATTCGTTTGCATCAAAAAAAGTCATCCTCTCCCTCTGAACTCGAATATGACATGTCAGGTACCACTAGGGCCGTTGCCGAAGCTACAACAAAGAAAAAGCCGAAAATGAGAATCAGGTACATGACATGACATTCCTAAGCTGCATCTACCTTTAGCAACTTTCAAAAATAGTTACAAAACGCACATACATGTTACATTTATTCACAAATAAAAATAACAATATATTTTTAAATTATTATTTTATTAAACAATTATTTATTGTTGGTTGTAACATTTACATTGAATGTACAGTTTGTGTTTAATATAAGTTGTACTGCTTGTTAATGGAAATCAAAAAGCTTCACCTTCAACTATCTTTTCGGTAAAAATTTTATTTGCAATTTGTTTTTTGTCCTCTAGTGAGTCTTTCAAATAACCTTCTGCTCTGGTAGTGGATTTCCATTCGCCATTCCTCTTGAAACGCCCCTAACCCCGGTCTTATAGAAAACTCACAATTTCTCAGTTAGCTGTGATTATCTCTTAAAATATTATTTTATTTCCTACGTTGTGTTCACTCAGAGTTCTTAGAAGTTGACATAATCTGCCGCAAAACATGTGCTTATTAATTATGTCAATAAAACACCAATAATCACATATACACCTTTTTATTTTTAAAATAAGTAAATATTAACAATTTCAAGACTAGTAATATAACCTTGCTTGTTTTCTTTGTGTTTATATATATTTTTTTATATAATCATTTATAGCGTAGCCTTAATTAGTTTTTCTACTTTATATTGTCCTACTCGTTTAACCATGTTATATATATATATATATATATATATATATATAATAAAAATATAAGACAGTTGATACAAAAAATATAGGAGCTCTACAAGCTCGGCTGACCAGAATAAGTTCGGTATATTTTATGGTGCAAATTAACGAGAAAAAAATATTTTTTTTTCATGGAAAAGCTATTAAACATATATTACGTTTTCATGAAGTATTCAATTCGATTTGAGTCCAATACCGATCTCCTGTTTTCATGAGGGATATTCAAATCGATTTAAAATCGTTTTGAGATGTGACGTTTCATCTGTCATATTTGTCAATTCTCGACATGCTGTCACTGTCAGGTGATTGTTGTTTTGTTTACATGTTTTTGTATTTTGAAAATTATTTTAACACCATGCTTAGAAAACTTGCTTTGTTCACTGTAAGTTTCAGTTTACTCGTGTGTTTGAAATCGTTTTTTGATGAGGAGGAAGCTGCATACATAAAGCGACAAAATGATATTGCAATGTTCATGCACCAAATCAATATGAATACTCTGAATTTCTTGAAAAAGAATGGACGGATTAAAAAAACATATAGAAGAAAACGTTGGTGGCAAAAAGTTAGGTGTACTGATTGGTGGGAGAGAATTGTAAAGTTACATTTTACTGACGAAGACTTTATCAGTAATTTTCGTGTATCAAAACAATCGTTTAGTTTTAGAAAATTAATTAAAGAAATATTTATGTTCAGAATTAAATACTGTCAGAAAAGCCTTAACCGTTGAAAAAAATGTGCTATAGCATTGTATACATTAGCATCATGTGCAGAGTATAGACTTATTGCTAACCAGTTTGGTACAAATAAGTGCATAGTGCATAAATGTCTTTATGCTTTTTGTGAGGCAATTCTAAGAATTCAGGATGAATATTTAAAAATGCCAAATGAGAGTGAAGTTGAACAAGTTGTTAGTGGATTTGAAGAAATGTGTGGAATACCAAACGTGGTAGGGGCGATTGATGGTACACATATACCCATATTGCCACCAAAAATAGGCTACAGAGATTTTTTAAACCGAAAAGGCTGGGCTTCGTACAATGTATTGGCTGTGGTTGATAATTTATATCGGTGAGTAAATTCTCATATAAAATACACAAATACAAAGTATCGATTCTATTCTATTCTACATTAAAGTGCCCCTATTCCTTTTAGTTTCAGGTATGCCACATGTAAACACCCTGGAAGCTGCCATGATGCAAAAGTATTGAAAGATTCCAACTTGTACAATCAGCTGACCAATTTTTGCCAAACTTTAAAGTAAAAGTGAATAATTTGGACACACCTTGCGTTATTCTAGGCGATCCAGCTTATCCACTTTTGCCCTGGCTAATGAAGCCATACAAGGGAAGAATCTCCAGGGAACTAGAATCATTCAATGTTTATCTGAGCCGGGGTAAAGTTGTTGTTGAAAATGCTTTTGGCCGTTTGAAAGCAAGGTTTAGACGACTTTTAAAGAGAATGGACATTAATTATAAATTTATTCCCAAAATTGTCTATACGTGTTTAATTTTACACAACATAGTTGAAAGTAATAAAGATACTTTTATTGAAAGCTGGATGGATGCCGTGCGAGACAGAAGTAATTTTTCCACAACCAAACAAAAAAGTTACTCGAGAATATGATCATCTACAAGGAGGTATTATAAGAGACAATCTTTGTAATTTTATGTTAAAATTTCCTTTAAGAACGTCTAATTTAGTTTAAATATTTTTTAAATTTATTTTTTCAAATATTTATTTTTAAGCTAAGTTTTCCTGTTAATAAATATTTCATTGATGCTCCTGACTAAAGAGCTTTATATATTTTGTTGTATTTGCATATTTATTTGATATTCTTAGTTCTAGAATGATCGAATAAAGTAATATTTATTACCAAACAGTTTTTTATTTATATAAAGCAAGAACACAAATAGCTATACCTATGAAAAAAAGTTTAAACTATAAAGTAAAAATGTTTTGGTTTTTTAGTAGATTTCTGTGAACTTTCTTCTTCCTCATCAGAACTATTTTCAGGCACTGACCTTCTTATCGGTTGTCGAGACGAAGAAGACACAGCTGGAACAAGGTATGGGTTATACGGCATGGTTGGCATGCTGGGGAAGGGTGCTCGAAGAATGTTTTCAATTGTTGTTGAAAATGTTTGCAGCATATTTTTTAAATCTTCCGAACGTGCCCTAGCTGCTCTCTCCTGGGATTCATCTTGCTTCTTAAAAAACTCAGTCATTAGAGAGTCATTTGTTGTTGGAAAAACAAATCATATTCCTTGCTCCGGGGACCGACTCTGTCAGATCTATAGGTTTTCAAAGAAGATGCATGAGATGTGCTTGCTTGTGGCTCTTGTTCCAAATCAGACCTTGGTGAGCTGACAGGAGTTTGCAGATATTCGCTTATATCTTGGCTAGAAATATTTTGATCAACCTCTACTATAACTTCGGTATCGATACCTTCTAATGCAGAAGAAGGACGGCTCCTTAATATATCTTCTAATAATTCGAAATATTCACATTCACTTCGATTCATTCCGCTTTTGGCATTGTTTTTAACACAGTTGTTGTATTGGGTCTTTAAAGATTTCCATTTGTTTTTGATCTGGTCGACGGATTTAGTTGTAAATCCCTTTTCTATCATTTTTTGTTCAACCATTTTGTAAATTTCTGTGTTTTTATACCTCTTTCCATCAAACAACGTCAAAATTCTCTCTTCTCGGAATATTTCCAGCATACATCTTCCGCATCTCTCCATACATTGCGAGAACTTAAACTTAAGGTAGGCTTAGGCTGCTCCATAATTTTATTAAAAACTAATTTCAATTTCCGCAAAAAATAGTACTAAAGGTAAAGTATAAATTACGAAGCTTGGCTCGGGCAGGGTAAATCGGTAAATGTTTATAGGTTATGTAGTGGTAAAAAATTTCCAATATGACAGAAAACGGGGATCGCTTTGCGCATGACCCAATTCAATCCTCGTTTTCATGCTATTTTGGATATTTAGATCTCGATCCGATCCCAGAAAAATGTGAATCGACCTTGAGACTCAAAACGTTTTGAATACTTGTTTTCATGGAGATTTCAGTACCAAAACCGTATTCAAAACGATTTCAAAACTACATGAAAACGTAGTAATAATAGCTACTTTATACTTTAACAAAACTAAAAATTTCAATCTTTAATTTTAAAAAGGAGTATGTTATTAAATCGATATTGTTACCCCCTTAGTCTTGCCCCAATCGTTATAACACAGGGTAACAAAATGAAAACAAAAATTTGGTGCCGGAAATCTAACATCTGATTTTAGATGTTTTTAATGTGCTGATTCCAAAAATGCCACCAGATTTTTTCTATCAGCTTTAGTTTTTGAGATACAGGTTACAGGTTAAGTGATATTTTTTCTGATAAAGGACAACAAATAAAGAGATAAATGTGTACTTAATCGTCAAAATAGAAATTTCCCAGAATCTAATTAACCAAATGGATACCTGGAAATGTTCCTATACTAAGAACTACTCAATACACTGCTTTTAATTACTTTTATACCTGTAATTGCCTACGACCCGATCCTTCTACACCTGCTTGGCTGTACTCGATTTTGTATATTACTGAGTTTTCCCAAGTAAAGTTGTGCTATCATTTTGTGTAAATTTTGGTCGTTTTGTAGTATTAAGACACTAAACTGAAACAATGGCATCCAAAAGCAAACGTACCTGTGTAAATCATCCCGATGTTTTTTGTTATGTGTGTGGTGAATACACTTTGAAAGAGAGCAGAAAAACGATTTCTGACTTTGTGAAAAGAGCTTATCTTGCCTATTTTGACGTTCATTTAGGAGATCAAGATAAATCTTGGGTCCCACATTTCATATGTAAAACATGTGTTGAACATTTGCGACACTGGACAACTGGAAAGCAGAAGTGCCTAAAGTTTGGTGTACCAATAGTTTGAAGAGAACCGCTAAACCATCATGACGACTGCTATTTTTGTCTCGTTAATATTAAAGGTATAAATAGAAACAATAGACACAAATGGACATATCCTGATCTAGATTCTGCAAGAAGGCCTGTAGCGCATTCGGAAGAAATACCCGTTTCATCATTCAGCAGTCTACCCGAACTGACAGAAGATGATACAGAAACATCAACGTCTGACGAAGTTCAAAGAATTCAATCAGAACACGACAGCGAATTTGAAGCAGATTTAGCAACTCCAGTGTTTCAATCAAGAAGAACTAAACGATCTTATAAGAGACCTGAATCTCTCAAAGGAATCCGCTGAATTAATTACTAAAAAATCTACTTTGTCCAGGTACTAATATTACATTTTATCGTAAAAGAGATAAGGATCTGCTGCCCTTTTTCGCTCAGGAAAATGACTTGGTATTCTGTAACAATATAAAAGGGCTCTTAGAAAAAATGGGTTTGCCTGAATACACTCCAGATGATTGGCGCCTTTTTATTGACAGTTCAAAACGTAGTTTAAAATGTGTTCTTTTACATAACGGTAACAAATATGGCTCAATTCCTATTGGTCATTCTACTACCATCAAGGAACAACATGAAACAATTGCATTCGTTTTGAGAAAAATTAAATACGAAGAACATCAGTGGGCAATTTGTGTTGATTTAAAAATGCTTAACTTCCTCCTTGGACAGCAGAGTGGTTATACAAAATATCCTTGTTTTTTGTGCCTTTGGGACAGCTGAGCTAAAAATGAGCACTTGGTTAACAAAAATTGGCCTTCAAGAGATGTCATGATTCAAGCAAAACAAAACGTGCTCAACGAACCTTTGGTTTCAAGAGAAAAAATCTTACTTACAAGGGCGCTTGCATATCAAGCTAGGCCTAATGAAGCAATTTGTGAAGGCTTGAAATCGAGATGGAAATTGTTTTGAGTATTGTCACGTAAATTTCCTGGCATTAGCACGTAAAAACTAAAAGCTGGTATATTTGATGGTCCTCAAATAAGGCAACTTGTTAAAGATCAACAATTCACCACATCAATGAACGAGACTGAATCTAACGCTTGGTGTTCTTTTGTTCAATTAGTACAAAATTTTCTTGGCAATCATAAAGCAGAGAATTACGTAGAATTAGTGGAAACTATGCTTTCAAATTTTAATATTCTCGGCTGTAACATGAGTATAAAAGTTCACCTCCACAGCTACCTAGATCGTTTTCCAGAAAACTTAGGTGATTGTAGTGAAGAACAGGGGGAAAGATTCCATCAGGATATTAAAACTATGGAAGATCGTTATCAAGGACGATGGGATAGCCACATGATGGCGGACTACCGCTGGAGCCTTCAGCGAGACTGCCCTAGTAAACTCCAGTAAAGTCGTATAAAAGAAAATTTTTGTAATTAGTGACTAATGTAATTATGTAAATCAAGTTTTTGCAATAAATACTTAAATCCATGTGTCTTTGTTTTTTTAACTGGCAATAGTAATATTATAAATTATAACAGTTATAAAGTAAAATATATACACTATTTTTTTTTGTTAATTAGATCTCCAAAAATTACCCAGGAACAGTTAAAAAATCGCAGGCACCAAAATGTGTGTTGGCCTGTGTAATTGCTCGGAGACCCAAATAAGACAGTATTGATAAATTTGGTTGAGCAGTCTAGCAGATAATTGGCCAGAAATGCGAATCAGTATCGACTATCACTGTAGAACAACCCATTGTATGGCTATCATAATAATAACTTAAGTTTGACTGGCCATCGTTTCTGATATTTTCAGTCGAAAGCCAATTGGCATGTAGTGAGAATTACTCTAATGGCCGCAATCGAACAGAAAACGTGCTCTTCTTTTTCCAACGACCCACAATTAATCTTAGTGACTCCCATGATATATCTACAAAAATAATTCAATACAGTCTACTTTGTCAGAGCGCTAAAACTCCTAATTTCAATCAAAGACCAAAATAATTAGTGTTTCGAAAATGCAGAATATCGCCGAAAAACGGCAATTAAATAATTCATTTGCAAAGCAACCGTTAAAGTAATTTTACAATAAAACAAAAAATAAGCATCATCCCTTCCGCTTATATATGTTTTCTAACAAAACAAAACATAGCAGCAATTTGGAAAATATAAGCAATTTACCGCATAAATTGTCCAAAGTGTTAGTATTGCGTTATTTTCAATAGAATAAGCAATTTACGGCATAAACTTCCCTCTATTTGCAACTAATAAAGACGGCTTCTCTTTTTCTTAGGACATTCAAGTAAATTCCTTAATATACGAATTTTACCCAAACAAAGGAAACCTCAAACACGAGCCTGCTATAATAGTCCACATCTGGTACCACAAAAATCGGTTATTTAGATTTATTACCTAGCATTTCTCTAATACTTAGAAGTTGCCCAAAACAGAAGATCTGTGCCAAGTTGCCGTTACCAAATAAAATTATAAAAATAATAATTAAATCAATAATAATTAATTATTTTAAGTTCCGTTGAACTTTAAAATCAAGACCCCAAACAAAATGTTGTTTTTCTATTTATTCAGTTTTAACACTCCCCCTGAATAAATGCTGTAAATTTAAATCCCAAAGAACGGCGTGGAGATTTCCTCCGAAAAGTTTTCATTTTTTTTTATAATTTATAATTTAAAGAAGAAACGAAAATGAAAAATAAGAGTGTAAAGAAAAAAAGTAAAATTAGTACCCCCCGGCAGAACCGTTGAGGATACAAATTTTTTCTTTTTGTTGGCTCCCGGCGGGACCGTTGAAGCCGATTAAAGTTCTGAATTTAGAAGTCTTTCCCGGAACGTAACCGTTGAGAAGACTCAGATCCTGAATGCATCTGCTGGCTTCTCGAGCTCTTTTATTTGCAAACAAGCCTTCCGAAAAATACGCAATTTCAGCATGTTCCTGTCCAAATTCCCTTAAAAACGATCTTTTAAAATTTAGCGGTTAGTTTATGAAAAATTCAATATTAATAAAAGATTTATTTTAATATTTTGAAAAGGACTGGGGACAGGACTGTTTCACTCTTGATGTTAGTTAATTTTTCCCTGAATCAGCTCACATTGTGGCAGAAAATCGGCAACTGTGACCCGTGTACATTTCTGGATCTGGCAATCCCAGGTATCCAGCAATATTGGATGGCATCTTCCCAAATGTATTAATCCCCATACATTGTATTGTGCATTTTCCATGTTTGTAGTTTACAAAAAAACGACGATGAGGTGTGTTCGAAGGACATAGAGGTCAAAATGTGTCAAGGTGCAAATTTGAGTTTTTCTATCACGAATTTTGATGATTAGTAGTGCCTTCCAGAACTCTGGTCTGGGGAGGGTAGTGGTTGGCAGGAAGGGGGGGGGGCGAACACTCGTTTAGACAAATTTAAAACAAAGGTTAGGACATTAAAGAATTATTATTTAGCCGTACTTAACCTTATTTTTAAAATTCAGAAACTAAAGTAATGATAGAATATTTGGAAATAAAATAGTAACTATTAACACTTTAAAAATGACGATTTCATGCATTCAACAAAACTGACGACAAAAAAAAGTAGGCACTTTTATATAGCACACAGGCTTATACCCTTCTTCGCACAATATGTTATTTTTTTAAAATTTATTTTCAATATTCCCAACCAACTGTATAAGTTCATTACAGGAATTCTAACAGTACTAATAATAACAAACTAACAATTAAGAATAATATTAAATAACAAAATAAATAATAATTAAAGAACAAAATAAATAATATTAACACAGTCAAAATTATTTTTTCTATAAATCACGTTTCGATAAAAAATGTTAAAAAAATGTTTTTTAACTCCTTTTTAAATTTTATTAAAGTTTTTATTCTGCGTAAATGTGTTGGTAATTGATTATGTATATTAATATACCTCCATATAATAAAGATTTTTTTGCAAAATTGCTTCGAATGTCAGTTGTATTTAATAAATCTGTTTGTCGTGGGTCATGATTATGTATATTATGTCTTTTTTCTAAATCTATATTGGATAATTTATCTTTTGTGAGTATTGAATGGATAAAAATGCATGTTTTTAACTTATAAATATGGTTAGTATCTAATAGCCAAATTTTGTATATAAATTTATTGTTGGTTCTAGAAAAGGAAGTTTATGTATACATTTAATAATTTTATTTTGTAAACAACATAAAGGTTTCAATGTTTTTAAATTAGCAGATCCCCAAACTGAAATCAAATATTGCAATTTTGAATATATTAATGCAAAATAAATATTTTTCATAATTTTTAATAGTATATTACAACGAATTTTATATAGAATTCCTACTAGAAGAGATATACTTTTTCTAAGGTATTCTATATGATTCCACCAACTTAAATTTTCATCCATGTATAGTCCCAAAAATTCAATGCATTTACTATAATTAATATTTTGTTGGGTGAATTTAATTAGTTCCATTTGATTACTTATATGATTTTTGCTTATGAACATAAAAGAAGATTTTTCCAAATTTAAAGTTAGTTTATGAGATTGTAGCCAATTGGATATAATTGTTAAATCTTCTGGAATGTAGTATCTAATTTCTTAAAAATTATTTCCAAAATAAAAAAATAGTTGTATCATTCGCAAATAGTTTTATAGTTCCATTAAGTTTTAATTTTGAAATTGAATTTATGTACAGTGTGTCTACTTAAGAAACTTTTTTATTAGTAGTTTTACGGAAAAAAGTTACTCTTTATAAAAAGTTCTGCTTTCTGTCAAAATAGTATTAAAATATTCAAACTTGAGATTGCATATACACGGTGGTCAAAAATTCCAAAAAATCGAAATTGACTCAAGAGAAAAGTACCTTTAATTTTTATTTTATAGCAAAATGTAATACAAAATCTTACTTAGAACAAAAAAACATATCTAGCACTAGATTCGTTGCTTCCTATCTGAAATCACTTCTTAAGGAATGTAAAATTTTGGCTTCTTACTGGCAATTCCTGTTTCTTATTTTTGTTCCTACCTACATACCAGCAAAATTTCCTTGTTTATCGATTGTTGATAATGGCATTGTCACTGCCATTGTCAACCACAATATTGTGTTACTTTATTGAAACATCAGTTTGAATATTATAGTAAAAAGAAATGCCACTGAAATTAAGCAAAGAAGATAAAAATTGAAATAATTTTAATTGTCGGAGAAAATTATAAAACATTTCGAGAACTTCCAGACATTTTTAACAACAGACACCCCGATAAAATTATACATTTCACAACAGTGGGGAATATTCTAAATAAATCAAGATTTTTGAAAACCAAAATAACTTTAACAAGAAACGGAGACTTTGAGACGACTACAAATCAAGTAATGCTCTCTGTGATACAAGACCCTAAAAAGCTAGCAAAAGATGCAACATTGCCTTTTATGGCAAGAGTTTTCGACCTTACAAACCAAAATTTATTTTTACCGACTTTGAGCGACGCAACGTTTGCTTCTGATACAATAGGACTTTTAGTAAGCATTATTTTTACCGATGAAAACGTTTGCTTCCGTTGGTGGAGTGACGTTAATCCTAATTTTGTTATACAAACTCGTGATCAGTATTCATTCAAAACAAATGTGTGGTGCGGAATTTATAAAGGACCAGTTTTTTTTCGACATAATTTAAATAGTTAACGCTACTGGGATTTTCTAAATACTTACTTGTACGATTTTGTTCATGAACTACCCATAAGTGAGAGGTTCCAAATATGGTACCAGCAGGATGGCGTACCATGCCACGGAGCAAGGGCTGTAAAGCAATACTTAAATTTTATCTTTAATAGACGAGTAATCGACAGGTATTCTAATATTTTCTGGTCATCTAGATCTCCGGACTTGAACCCTCTTGATTATTTCTTTTGAGGCTACTTAAAAGAGAAAGTGTATCTAAAGAAGCAATTTCAGAATGTTGATCATTTGGAGAGGGTAATTAGGGAAGAGATACAGGCCATAACGCCTGCCATGATTAGAAACGTTTTAAGAGAATTTTCTGTAAGAACGGTTACCTGTATGGAAAGAGATAGTGGATATGTTTGAGGCAAATGTGCAGTGACGGAACAGTTAGTTTTTATTGTTAATTAAGTTATTTCCATGTAATGTTTATTAGAATTAAAATTAGTGAAGTTATTTTCTACATTTCCAAAAGTCTTGAATTTAGTTAGAATATTCCCCACCGTTGTGAAATATATAATTTTATCGTGGGTGTCTGTTGTTAAAAATGTCTGCAGCTTCTCTAAGTGTTTTTATAATTTTCTCCGACAATTAAAATTAATTCAATTTTATCTTCTTTGCTTAATTTCTGCGGCATTTCTTTTTACTATAATATTCAAACTGATGTTTCAATAAAGTAATACAATATTGTGGTTGACAATGGCAGTGACAATGCCATTATCAACAATCGATAAATAAGGAAATTTTGCTGGTATGTAGGTAGGAACAAATGTAAGAAACTGGACTTGCCAGTAAGAAGCCAAAGTTTTACATTCCTTAAGAAGTGATTTCAGATAGGAAGCAACGAATCTAGTGCTAGATATGTTTTTTTATTCTAAGTAAGATTTTGTATTACATTTTGTTATAAAATAAAAATTAAAGGTACTTTTCTCTTGAGTTAATTTCGATTTTTTGGAATTTTTGACCACCCTGTATATGCAATCTCAAGTTTGAATATTTTAATATTATTTTGGCAGAAAGCAGAACTTTTTATAAAGAGTAACTTTTTTCCGTAAAACTACTAATAAAAAAGTTTCCCATATGTAGAGAACTTAAGTAGACACACTGTATATTAAAAATAAAATAGGTCCTAATATTGAACCAACTTGGACATATTGCTACCTACTATTTAAGTAATTTTGAAACCAATAATAGATATTTCCTCGAATTCCAATATTGTATAATTATTTTAATAAAATATTATGATTAATTGTGTCAAAAGCTTTGCATAAGTCTAAGGATAAGATACAACATTTTTTATTTTGATCAATTTTTAATTATGTGAACTCCAATGTTCAGAATCCGCCGATATAGATGTTAAATAATTTTGTCGTTGATTCATATGGGGGGGGGGGCTTAATTACCCCCATTACCCTCCCCTTGTATACGCGCCTGGAGACCTTGTAATTAGAAATTTTAGTCTTTTTACTGCAATAGACAAAACAAAAGCACTTTTATTGTTCCCGTCTCTGAGTTCGCGTCGTGATTTTTCGTGTATAAATTCTGAAAATGGCGAGGGGGGGGGGGTAAGACCAACAAACGCCTTACGTGCACCTGACGTTGTTGCCATATCAGTCGAATATTATTCATACATCGAAAAATCATCACAATAATATCTATCAAATTTTCCGTTTAATAATTTATTGTTAAAAATATTAGAGGTAAAATAATTTTCAATTTCAGGTATTCCACATTTTTGTTTGTTTTGAAGACCAATTTGAGCATTGAAAAAATTCACCATAGCGTAGAAGATTTGCAGGTTTCAGATTGTTCACCAAAATAGACTAGAAATACTCTTCTTTAACAGATTTTACCCGTTTCTTTTCGCACCATTGTGTAAAAACTTTGTATACTTTTTATCAACTAGATTAATAACCAACGTAAATTTTGACTTACGTAGAGTTCTAATATGTCTTCGGCCATTTTCCATACATTCCGACCCAAGCTCAATACCCTGTTGAATAACAGCCTCCCCAGGGACCACATCTGAAAACAATACACCTAAACTGAATATCTCACGTCGGCTGTTAAACGTTTTAACACATAACCTATTGCTGTAAACATAATTTAGAGCTCAAGAAAAGAAAGAGTAAAAACAATAAAAATAATATTATTAATGTCCTTACTAGTACGGGGGCAAAAGCAAATAATTACTTTGTAACAAGAAAAACTAAACTGCTGGGCTTTAATAGTGCATCAAGAAATTTTTCTATTAAAGTTTAAAAATGAATATTTCAATTACTAAGAGCGATATCGAGATGCGGTTTTTGATGTTCGTTTGGCCGATCTGTTGGTTATGGGGTTCTACTTATATGAATGCATATGCGCATAAAAAAAGTTTCTTAACACCTAAATTTCTCAAAACACGTTTTTATTTTTTTTTTGCTTCTGACCAAAATGATCTTTGACAAAATTAAAAAAAAAAAACAATTTCTAGCAATTTTTGATATTATCGTTTGTTTCCAATATACAGGGTTTCTACAAAAATTTGACATCTTGATACAAGTGGGGCGTTAACTTAACAACCTGTATACAAAACAAATTTTTATCATCCAATTTATGATCAGTTGGTATGCCGTTATCATTAGGATCACGAAGTATGGATACAAGGTGTGACAAAAGTTAGCTAAAATTACAAATAATATTTGCACTGGTACTTTTCTCAGACGAAAGCACATTTAATATTTTTGATAGAAGACGAAAGGTTCGATTCCAAATACACCAAAGTGACAGTGAAGCATGGTGGTGGTTCTTGTATGGTATGGGGATGCTTTTTCGGTTGTGGATTGAGACCGCTGTATTTCGTAGAAGGAATAATCGGACGATTTTTCTACTTGGGTAATCTTAAAGTACAGGGTGATCTCTTATATTATGCACCCCTCTCGTATCTCGGATATTTAAGAAGATAGCAGAAAACTTTAAATACAAAAGCTATAAGGTTTTCACAGAATTTTTATAATATGATAAAATGATAATCAGACATGATTACCAAACTTTTGTTTTTTCCTATGGAACACCCTGTATATTATGTTTTTCAATTGGGTCTCGTCTAGTTGATTATAAATATGCTAGGTTTGATACCCTTTTCTCTAAAAATATCCGAGAAATGTGTATGAGAGAGAGGGAGAAGGCTCCACTCCATAGAGAGTCAAATGGAATACGTTGCATTATGGCAATGTTTTTCTCAAATTACTCAGAGATCTTTAGAGATAGAGGTATTAAACCTCGTATATTTATAATAATCAGCTAGAAGAGACCCATTTGATGAACATATAATATACAAGGTACTGCATAAAAAAAAACAAAAAGTTTGGTAAATAGGACCGATTTTTTTTATGTACGATTGTTTTTTGTGATATCATATTATAAAAATTCTGTAAAAACCCTAGAACATTTGTATTTAAAGTTTTTTGCTATCTTTTTAAATAAAAGATCACCTAGTACATCATGCTTCGATGTGCAGAAGACAACCTACAGTGAACATGGATATTTTAGCAAGAAAATGATCATGTAATAATCATTACGATAATTCACAACACATTTTCAAGTACATCTGCCTTTTGACTATATACCAAATGTACACTAACTACAAGCTAATTAAAGCAATAATCATTTCGGTCCCCTTATTACGGATAATTTAAAAACGAGGCACGTCGTTTGACGTAATTCACAACCTCGTTCGTCGTATCGTTAAATTAATAGTATGGACTCATTTCGTTCTGAATTAAAAGAGAAGTAATATTATCTAAAAATTGAATTATTTTTTCAGCAAACAGTTCAAGCAAAGGGAGAAACAAAAAATTATTACATACAATGAGGACTAAAAGTCCACCCATCATTTATTTCGCACTATTCGGAATATCAAAACGAAAGTGTGGCAATAAAATACTATTTGTTAAACAATCGGTAAATTTCCCTTACCCGAACTTCCCTCGATATGATTTTTTTCCATTTGTTAGGAAAGTTACATCCCCTATAATGCTAAGCATTGCAGTTCTATTTAAAGATAACGATATATTATAAATAAAGTCAAGGGACGGTGTTGAATGACTTGTTAGTCAGTTCTCGTTCTGAAAAGTTGTAAATTTTCGATTTCAAAATAAATTGAATTTTTAAAAAGTGTTTTTCCTCAGCAAACAACGTAATTGGCGCAGTCGGTAGGATAGTGAAACGTGTAAAAACACGTTTTTCTAAAAATGGACTCACTATACCTACAAATTTCAACAGTTCGAGTCCTTTGAAGTAAATAGTACCGATCTAAGGTGACTTTTGGGGACGCTCTGGACAGAAGAAATCCCAAGAAATCTGAAGCCTACTGGAAGCAGACATGCCGATCTAAGGCAACTTTCACGGGCCCTACTTCGAATTTGGGCAACCATCGAGAAAAGGAACGGACAATTAGCAAGTCAAACACGAGACCACTGGGAGTACAAGCATCGCCAAACCAGCAGTCCAAACATCACCACTGGGGAGGACCAACATCGCCAAACCAGCCTGTAGTGAGGACCTAGTTGAAAGAAGAAACCAGATGACACTCTTTTTTCTACTGTTATTATGGTCCTACACCCAAGGAGACAAACCAAAATACCACGAATTAAATACAAAATATTATTAAAAGTATAACAGTAACTCTAGACGAAAATGATGCAATATTAATAAATAATGAAATAAATATCTTATAACAAAATCAAAATAATATTAAATTGTCAATGGATACACAAATTTCCTTACTTAGCCATTCAATAAAAAGTTATATCTCATAATCAGAATATTTTAGAATTTAGGGTAAATCAAACTATACAAGTATTGAACAAAATTGAATTACAAGAAATAACAGATTTTGACTATTACCGAACTCAAATGATTCTAACACAAATATATATGTTACATCAAAACATTTATGATATATTAGGAAATATAGAAGTCATCAATTTTGATACGAATCCAAGATGGCGAAACAAAATGTCGGTTTAATACACTATTTAAAAAATCATCCTGAAAAACTACTTATTAGATTGATTTCAAATTCTGTGCAAGAATTAATTGTGATATAGAGATGAATTGGCAAAATTGTGTTACTAATTCAAAATAGCGAAACAAAATAGCGACAAATAAAATTTTTGCCAATCGTGAAAAAAATCACCTCAAGGTTTATATATCTTCACGTTTTAGCGTTCATATATGCAAAAAAAACATGTTTTCGCAATTCCGTCTGTCTGTCTGTCAGTTCGTAGCGGATCTAAAAATTAGCTAAGCAATTCACTTTAAATTTTGGTCAAAAAATTAAGCGGTCTTATGGCAATGATCTGTAAATCTCGGGAGATGATTATTTCAGGATTATAATTTTTCTTAGTAGATATCTGAGGACATTGTGTTTTTACTGTTGCTTCGGAAAAAAAAAAAAAATGAAAATTTGCTCCCCCCCCCCCCCACTGTCGACCGATATTTTTTTCTGTATACGGCCATGGTTGCTTACCTTACTTATTTTGATTTATTACACCATTCTAAGTCCTAGCATGTGTTAAAACAGAATCTCCGTATATCATGGGTGTCTAGATATTGTTTGAACTTCACATGCATATTATGACCTTTTCTGTCGCCCATTAACATTCCAATCCTGACCTACAGTTGTTTCGCTAAATCGTTCGTACGTCATCGCTCACATGAATAAAAATGTGTTTAGCAAACATAGTACTTCTCGGTACAACAGACGATTTGGCAATTCCTGGATGCATCGCTGACAATCCTTGGACACTTAAATCTGAGTTATTTTCTCGATCCATCAAAATAGATTTTTCGAATTCCTCCACTACAACGGTATGCCTACCCGTTTCATTTTTTTTTGAAACACCGATCCGGTTTCCCGCAACCTTTGGTGAGAGGCCTTAAAGGTTGTATGTGGGGGATGTGTTCTATCAGGAAACTTTTCAGGAACATTTACGTTATGCCGCTAGAGAGCATTACAATGAACTTCGTCGAAGATTAATTATGCAGCGTGTAACAAAAGTAAGGAAACAGCGAAACTGCTTACCTGAATTTAATGAAGCCTTAACGCAGGATGATCCACTTAAGATGTTCCTATACTTTATCTCAATAAATAAGACACTGAGAAAAAAAAGTTAAATACAAAAAGTATTTGACCCTAAGTATATTTTCCTTTATAATATTTTTATATGTATACAGGGTGTTCCATTGTGCCAGGACAATGTCAACTTTTATTTTTTTTTTAATGAAATGGTACGAATATTTTTAGAAATTCTAATTCTACGCTTGATTTTGAGTAGTTTTGAAAAATTAACTTTTTTTTAATTTTTTTCGGAAAAACAGGTTTTTGGAAAAAATGTGATTTTTTTTAACACTTGAAAATTAAAATGGTGAATTTTGGTTATGGATCCATGGGAGTGGTTAATATTCAATACTCTGACCTATCAGAGCGAAAATCCATTATACAGAGGTGGTCACAAATGACCATCAAAAAATGTTTTGTAATAAAAAAACTTATTTTTTTTAAATAGAACACCTGTATTTAGCACTTTTATTGTGTTTAGGATTTAATTCTGCATTATTCCATATATATAGTTTATATATATGTTAATACCATTTTCTATAATAATTCAGGTATTTTTGTTAAAAATCTAACTAAATCTAAATAATATCCTATTCTAAGTTTTTTTAACATTATAATTAAATTTAACATTGAATCAACATAATGCAAGAACGAAAGTAACTAATTACTTATGACAAAACATTTTCGACATAACCCCCGTCCTTGGCAATATAAGTAGTATAATATTACGGGTGCGGTTTTAATTTTCGCAATAATAGCATTTCTAAACTAAGTCTTAATTTTACAAGATATCCATGGAAAAACAAAACTAGTAAAATTTTTGACTAGACACCAATAAATACAGTTTTTTTGTTGTCATTTAGTTGCTTCTAACTCTTTTTAAAGGAAAAATGGCTTTATACAGTGTCCAAGAGCGTTTAAATCTTCATGAATGTTGCATAATAAAGAGTCCAGCGTTAACCCAGCAGATGTCAGTTGTTGTATCCTGCAAGACGGTTACCCACGAAACATATTTTTTCACGAATTGTTCGTGATCTTGAACGTGGAGTGGTAATCAATAAGCAAAAACGGCACTTAAAAATTGTCCTAACGGAAGAAAAGCAATTAGAAATTCTCCTGTATTTTGAAGAAAACAACGAAAATTCGCAAAGAGATGCATCCCGAGACCTACCGGGAATTAGTAAGACTAGTGTTCAAAGGACTTTAACTGAGAATAACTACCATCCGTTCAAAGTTTTTCCAGTTCAGGAATTATCCCAACAGGACTTTTAAACACGGCTTTTTTATTGTTCTTGACCACCATTTTGAAACTGACATTTTTAAAAATATTTTATTTTCCGATGAGGCAATTTTCAATACGGCCGGCATGTTCAACCGAAAAAATACTCATTACTGGTGTAACTCAAATGATCATCGTGTAAAAGTGAATGGTTAGTTATTTAAATTTGTTGGAGAACGAAATAGTTCCGTTAATTGACGATCTGCCGAACGATATTAAAGAAGGGCTTGTTTATCAACAAGATAGTGCTCCATATCACACTGTGCGCCTGTTAGAAATTGTTTGAATCGACGGTTTCCATTTTGGATTGGTCGGTACGGGACCATAGATTGGCCAGCGAGGAGCCTCGACTTAACATCCCTGGATTTTTTTTATAAGGCAACCTAAAAAACGAAGTGTATAAAAACAGGTGTAATACTGTTCAAGATTTAAAAAGGAGAATTAGGCAAGAGGTAGAAAGATTTAATGCAACAGACGCGGTTAGAAATGCTATTGCGAGAATTGAAACCTTGTATACTACTTGTATTGCCAAAGACGGGGGTTATGTCGAAAATGTTTTGTAATAAGTAATTAGTTACTTTCTTTCTTGCATTACTTGTTGATTTAGTGTTAAATTTAATTACAATGTTAAAAAAAAACTTAAGCCGGATATTATTTAGGTTTAGTTAGATTTTTGACAAAAATACCCGAGTTATTGTAGAAAATTGGTCATAACTTCTAAACTACTAATTTTTGGAATATAAACTATATATATATGGAATGATGCAGAATTAAATCCTAAACACAATTAAAGTGCTAAATACAGGGTGCTCCATTTAAAAAAAATTAAGTTTTTTTAGTTACAAAAACATTTTTTTGATGGTCATTTGTGACCACCCTGTATAATGGATTTTCGCTCTTGATAGGTCAGAGTATTAAATATTAACCCATAACCAAAATTCACAATTTTCATCTTCAGGTGTGAAAAAATCACATTTTTCCAAAAACCTGTTTTTCCGAAAAAAATTAGAAAAGTTAATTTTCTAAACTATGAAATTTCGTATGCTATAATGACAAAAAATACTCAAAATAAAGACGAGAATTAGAATTTTAAAAATATTCATACCATTTCATTAAAAAGAAAAAGTTGGTTACTGTCCTGGCACAATGGAACACCCTGTATACATAAAAATATTATAAAATAAAAAATATACTTAGGGTCAAATACTTTTTGTATTTAACTTTTTTCTTAGTGTCTTATTTATTGAGATAAAGTATAGGAGCCCAAGTGGACCACCCTGTACATGGCGTCCCATTTGGGTACTTTTGCGGAGTATCTCGTTATTTTTATAGAAAGAAAGTTGAGGTTTTCGCGACAGGTGTTACTTTTTCGTAAAACTAAAGATGCCGTTAACGAAATTATCATAGCCCTTTTACTTTTTCAAGATACAGGGCTAAATTGAAAATGTTGCATTTTCAGGCACCTCTCGTATCTCAACTATCAGATAACTTATCGACAATGTGAAAACCGTTTCTTTATAACTTTTCCCGTAGAACTAAATTGCGCAAATCATATTACGGGTCAGGTCAAAAAGTTATCGGACCCTTTATATTTATAGACTATAAAATATGACTATAAAGTATGCACTTTTTCTCAGAAATACGCACATAAATGACAATTTTCTAAAATTAAATGCAAAATTTTACTAGTAGGCTATGCCTATTGTTTACGACAACAAACAAAAATAAATGTCAAATCTCAAAGGTTTTTGGATCGACTTTTGGTATTTTTATTTAATTGAAATTTATCAATTTCTTCGAATAATGGCAGCGTATGAAAAATGTCATAAGCTGGTATGTTTTATACAGAGTAATGAAAATTCTGAAGAAGCCTTTGGAATTATATTTCCAAAGGTAAGTAAGCTATTATGGCTATGAAAATCTGTATTATTATTATAAGTTTTTGCCTGTTAGATATCCAGCAAGAAGGCAACCGTTTTTGAGATATTTGCTCGTTTAAAAGCAAATTTAGTTGAGCACGGATCACTTGTTCACTTGTTGCTGAGAAGGAAATTGGTGTGCCAAAAACTGACGGTCAAAGGATCTTGAAGAAATATAAGTATCATCCATACAAATTTAATTTAGTGCAACATTTGCATCCTGGCGATGCCGAGCGCTGGGCACTGTTTTGCCAGTGGTATTTGCTACAAATCCATTTTTCCGAAAAAAATTAGAAAAGTTAATTTTTCTAAAAACTACTCAAAATTTCGTATGCTATGATGACAAAAAATACTCAAAATCAAGCGTAGAATTAGAATTTCTAAAAATATTGATACCATTTCATTAAAAAGAAAAAAGTTGGTTACTGTCCTGGCACAATGGAACACCCTGTATACATAAAAATATTATAAATAAAAAATATACTTAGGGTCAAATACTTTTTGTATTTAACTTTTTTCTTAGGGTCTTATTTATTGAGATAAAGTATAGGAACCCAAGTGGACCACCCTGTACATGGTGTCCCATTTTGGGTACTTTGTGGGGTCTCTCCGTTATTTTTATAGATAGAAAGTTGAGGTTTTCGCGACAGTGTGCTACTTTTTCGTAAAACTAAAGATGCCGTTAACAAAATTATCATAGCCCTTTTTAAGATACAGGGCTATATCGAAAATTTCGCATTTTCAAGCACCTCTCGTATCTCAACTATCAGATAACTTATCGACAATGTGAAAACCGTTTCTTATATAACTTTTCGCGTAGAACTGAATTCCGCCGGAATTAGTATACAGGGTCAGGTCAAAAAGTTATCGGTCCCTTTATATTTATAGACTATAAAATATGACTATAAAGTATGCACTTTTTCTCAGAAATACGCACATAAATGACAATTTTCTAAAATTAAATGCAAAATTTTACTAGTAGGTTATGCCTATTGTTTACGACAACAAACAAAAATAAATGTCAAATCTCAACGGGTTTTGGATCGACTTTTGGTATTTTTATTTAATTGAAATTTATCAATTTCTTCGAATAATGGCAGCGTATGAAAAATATCATACGCTGGTATGTTTTATACAGAGTAATGAAAATTCTGATGAAGCCTCGGAATTATATTTCCAAAGGTAAGTAAGCTATTATGGCTATGAAAATCTGTATTATTATTATAAGTTTTTGAGATATTTGCTCGTTTAAAAGCAAATTTAGTTGAGCACGGACCACTTGTTCACTTGTTGTTGAGAAGGAAATTGGTGTGCCAAAAACTGACGGTCAAACGATCTTGAAGAAATATAAGTATCATCCATACAAATTTAATTTAGTGCAACATTTGCATCCTGGCGATGCCGAGCGCTGGGCACTGTTTTGCCAGTGGTATTTGCTACAAATCGATAATAACGATTTATTTGGCAGACTTGTTATCTGGTCAGACGAATGCTTTTTTTCAAGTGCGGGAATTTTTAATCGTCATAATACCAGGAACTCGCATAGTGAAAATCAGCATTTAATGTTTGAAAGGGTACAACAAGGACGCTTTGGACTTGGGGTGTCATGTTTTATTTTGGGCAGACATATGGTTTATAAGATTTTTGAAGGAGGTCTTACAGCACGTACATACCTAGAAATCCTTGAGGCAGTTATTAAAGAACTGCTCGAAAGTATTCCATTAGCCCAATATAATGATGTTTACCTACAGCAAGATGGTGTCCCAAGTCACAACTCTAAGCTCTTAAGGGAAATTCTTGATAATAACTTTCCTCAAAGATGGATAGGTACCAACGAACCTGTTAGATGGCCTCCACCATCTCCCGATTTCTAAATTTTAGATATTTTTATGGGGCTATATACAAAATAAAGTATATGAAACACGATATGACGGCTTAGCAGAACTTCGAGAAGCAATTCATTTAGCCTTTCGAAATCTGCGAATGAGACCAATGGTTCTTTTTAACGCTATTCAAAGAATTACAAAAATGGTCGAAAATTTAAACATAGCCTATAAAAATTTGTTTTGTCTTTTTTTTAATAATGTTATTTTTTTGTGTTTGTTCCTTTATGCTATAAAACTTTTGTTACAAAATTACTGTTATTAAAAAACTCTATAAGTATTTTTATATAAGAAGATACCTATATGCAAGGTATCCAATTCTTCGTTAGCAATATGTAACTTTCAGTTGATTATTGTTGTTATGCATTTAATTTCAGAAAATTGTCATTTATTTGCTTGTTTCTGAGACAAAGTACCGGGTGTCCCATTTTCGTAGGTTTTACGGGGTTTCCAGCTTATGAGTAGAGATAGAGAGATGCGGTTTTCGCGACACCGTGCTACTTTTCGATGAAACTAAAGAGGCCGCAAACAGATTTGCCCTAACCATTTTAGTTTCCGTGCTACAGGGTGATTTTGAAAATTTGTCATTTTCGGACACCCCCTGTAACTCAGCTATTGTAAAATATATTTAAAATGTTTCAACTGGTGTTTATAGATTTTTTCACGTAGAATTCAGTGGCGTACTCAGATTTTTGCTGAGAGTCATAGTTTTTGACATATTGGCATAACCTACTATTTTTTAAATGGGAGACCCTATATATTATTTTTTCATCTTATTCTTCGTGTCGAGAGCTTTTCAAAAACATACCATAAGTCATATTTATTTTCATAAATAACATGAAAAAATGCATTTTTCTTTAAACGGATTTATGGCATAGCAGATCAATCGAAATAAGAGAAGGTGGCTGTGGTAGCCATGGCAACGCCAACAAAAATATGATCAGGCAGCCATTACTGCTGTCATTTTTGGCATTATTGCGTTTAAATTTTTCTTGACGTCTATTATTATTATTGTTTTTAATATGGCTCAGAATCAAAAATTTGAATATTTTGAGAAATATGAAATGAACGCGTGTTTTATATTGTCTAATGAAGGTGCAGATCAGGCGGCAGAGCTTTATCTGAACAGGTTAGTTCTTTTTTATCTTCCTGCATTTTGACTTTATTGGTTCGCTTTATTTTATCTTAGATATCCCGAGAGAAGACAACCAGAAAAAAGAATTTTTCAAAAAATTAAAAATAATCTTTGCCAATATGGATCTTTTAACAAGCCTCGATCGCGAACTTACAATAAAGACAACGAAGAATCTGAGGTCAACGTTTTAGCCCTCGTTCAGACAGCTCCTGAAACATCTTGCAGGAAAATAGACGAAGAGGCGGGTGTACCGAAAACCAAAGTGCAGAAAATTTTGAAAAAGCACAAATTCAAACCCTATAAATACAAACTTGTGCATCATCTGCATCCTGGTGATGCAGAGCGCAGATTGGAGTTCTGCAATTGGTTTATAAATATGAAGGCAGAAGATATCGATTTTGAAAAAAAGATTATTTGGTCAGACGAGGCACATTTTACTAGTTCAGGGATTTTAAATAGACACAACACGCGATTTTGGAGTCAAGAAAACAACCATGTTATTTTTCCTAGGGAGCGTCAGGGCAGATTTGGATTCAATGTCTCCTGTTTTATTTTCAACCGAAAAATAGTTTACCAAATATATGAAGGAAATCTGAATTCGATTGGTTACGTGCGAATCCTAGAAGACGCATTAGGAATTTTGGATGATGTTCCCTTGGCTCAACTAAATAGGATTTATTTCCAGCAAGACGGAGCTCCAGCCCACAATGCCAGAATAAGTCAAAACTGGCTTAACGACCATTTTCCTGGAAGATGGATAGGAACACACGGACCTGTTCGATGGCCACCACGATCCCCTGACCTCTCAGTTTTAGATTTCTTTTTGTGGGGTTATTTAGAAAACAAGGTTTATGTAAGGCGATACGAAAACTTAGAACAACTAAGAATGGCCACCGAAAACGCTTTTGCAGAGTTACAAAGACAGTCATTTACAATAGAAAATGCATTAAAAAGAATTTTTAAAGTTTGTCACACTTGTAGGACACATAATGGTCTACAATTTGAACAATATTTGTAGTTTTAATGAAATTATAATTATTACCTTTTACCTACTTCCTAATTTTTTCTGATGCTGTTACTTTGTTATTTCGTTAATAAATATTTGTTAACTTTTTCCATGGCTCCACAGCCACCTTCTCTTATTTCGATTGATCTGCTAAGCCATAAATCCGTTTAAAGAAAAATGCATTTCATGTTATTTATGAAAATAAATATGACTTATGGTATGTTTTTGAAAAGCTCTCGACACGAAGAATAAGATGAAAAAATAGTATATAGGGTGTCCCATTTAAAAAATAGTAGGTTATGCCAATATGTCAAAAACTATGACTCTCAGCAAAAATCTGAGTACGCCACTGAATTCTACGTGAAAAAATCTATAAATACCAGTTGAAACATTTTAAATATATTTTACGATAGCTGAGTTACAGGGGGTGTCCGAAAATGACAAATTTTCAAAATCACCCTGTAGCACGGAAACTAAAATGGTTAGGGCAAATCTGTTTGCGGCCTCTTTAGTTTCACCGAAAAGTAGCACGGTGTCGCGAAAACCGCATCTCTCTATCTCTACTCATAAGCTGGAAACCCCGTAAAACCTACGAAAATGGGACACCCTGTACATATTGTTGTAAGTTTTTGAAAAGTAAAAAAAGACACATTTTATAGTCCATACATATACAGAGTATTCCATTTACGGGAAAAGTTATATAAGAAACAGGTTTCACGTTTTCGATAAGTTATCTGATAGTTGAGAGACGGGGTAGTCTGATAATGTAACATTTTCAATTTAGCCTCCATTTAAGAAAAAGTAGCACACTGTCGCGAAAACCGCAACTTTCGATCTATAAAAATAACGGAGATACCCCGCAAAAATACTCAAAATGGGACACCCTGTACACTTAGGTATAGGTTTTTCTGTTATAAAAGGATTATTATTGTTATATTACTTTTTTATAATCTGCGTAAAATTCTCCTTCTTTTTATTAAAAGCCCTTTCTATGTCAGCTTTGTTGATTTACAAAAATGGATCGTTTAACTGAAACTTAAAGACTTATGATTTTAATTATACTCTGTTATGGGGATAAAATGCGAAACCTGGAAGATGTAACATTGTAACATTTTTAACGACAAATATCCTAACAAAAATCCAACCTACCGTAAGTAAAATTAACAAAAAAATTCGTGAAACTGGAAAGGTAAAAGAAGCTGTACGTTCTGGTAGACCTTAAAGCCCAACAGATGGTGATAAGGCTCTGAATGTTTTAATCAGTTCAGAAGCAAATCCGCACCTTTCTATACGAACATTAGGAAGATAAAATAACGTCTCACACATGTCTGCAGACAGACTTCTAAAAACCGAAAAGTTCCATCGATACAAAATAACTTGGTAAAAGAACTCTCTGATTTTGTCAAATCATGATGGAACGCAGCAATACCAATTTTGTCAACCAAATTATTTTTTCTGACGAAGCAACTTTTGAATGGAAAATTTAAGGCATAATTGTTCATATTGGGCCAGGGAAAATCCACATTGGATACGTGAAAATCATACCCAATTTCTCCAAAAGATAAATGTTTGGTGTGCTATGAAGGGTGGAAAAATAGTCCGTCTTCTCCATGGAAGATACATTAACTGGAGAAAGATATTTTAATTTCTGAAGGACCTAAATTGTCCCAGCTATTGCAGAACTATTTCCGAATAACCGTAAGTTTTTTACTTTAGCTACTGTATTAAGTATTTAAACTTGATTTTTTTTAGGTAATGGTGCACCAAATGATGTAATATGGTTTCAGCAGGATGGTGCTCCCCCTCATTTTGCTCGGAACGTTCGTGAGTATTGTTTTTTT
This sequence comes from Kuschelorhynchus macadamiae, assembly GCA_030620095.1. Taxonomy (NCBI): domain Eukaryota; kingdom Metazoa; phylum Arthropoda; class Insecta; order Coleoptera; family Curculionidae; genus Kuschelorhynchus; species Kuschelorhynchus macadamiae. The sequence continues at coordinate 28,219 of JAUTXW010000090.1, forward strand.
TTTCGACGTAGGCATACAATAGAGTGGCCACCTCGGTCTCCCGACTTGACGCTCCTAAACTACTTTTTGTGGGGACACCATAAAAATGTAGTGTATAAAACTAAGTCCAATGACCTCGAGAATCTAAAGGAGCGAATAGAAATCGAATGTAGACGTATCGAGGAGGCTGGCATTCGTTTTCATTTATTAAATGTTTTTCCACTGTATTTAGCATATTGCCAGGAAGTAAATGAACAACATTTTAAACACCTTACTTAGGTTCATTAATTTATTGTTTGTTGTGTTAGGTATTTCTTTTTTGTGTTGGCTTGTTTCCGTTGTTTTTTTACAATCTACTTTTAAAGTTTAGACGCCACTTTTGAATACGTATAGTCCGACACACGATAAATGGTCATGAAGTAACCGGGCTCATAACGATCAGGTGCTATTTTACCCCCAATAAAGCCATTATGGTCTGGTTTGCAAGCGTTTCTTAGTACAGGTCGGTATTATATATATATATATATATATATATATATATATATATATTTTTTTTTTATTATTAAATAAATTTGAACTGTCGCATTAGCGGTGTTCAGTGGTGTTAATTATTTTTAGAGTAACAATCTTTCTGTGAGGTGATATTAGCAATTTTTACAATGTTTAGACAGTGGTTTGAAACCTGTGAATCCGACGACGGAATTGAAGAGATAAACGAGCAAAAAACAAAATGCCATTTACGGATGTGCTGCAAGAGAATTGTTTTACAAGTATATCAAGGTAAAATTTTATATATATATATATATATATATATATATATATATATATATATATATTTAATTCATTCGGCCAATCACATTAAATAGGTAGTTTAAAAAGTTCTGAATCTCCAAATAAAAATTTTTTATTTTGTTTAAATACTCAAATTACTGTTATTTGAATAGAAGCTAAAAAAAATTAAACATTTTGTCTGCAGTATGAAGGGGTAAAACCCTAGAGGAAGAATAAAAATAGAGAATTACATATTTAGCCACTGCCAAGATTACCTCACAGTATAAGGTCGATCGTACGACGATGTCAAACCTAGCCAGGAACACCAATGTTTATACCAATTTATATTACGGTGAATATTTCATACAAAGAATAGTAATGTATTTCCAGTATTATTTTCTAAGCAGTATAAAGAAATTACTTTTATTGCAAAATGGTAAAATACAATCTAAAATACCCAAGGTCTCAGATCAGATTTCACCAGTAACAAGAGTTTTAGCTATGGCTAACCCGATCGACAACTCCACGTATTAGACCATCCCACTATCGTATTAAACCATCCCACTTTCATTGACAAGGGATCCTTATAGTAAAAAAGTATAATAGTCTACAGTAAACATTGTTGCAGTCACGTGACCGGCGTGGCTTAAAAGCCAATAGCGGGTAGTGGAACTACAATAAATTTTAACATTAAAGAAATTAATTAGCTAAAAAATATTTTATTAGATACCAAGCTTTTCTTAGCGTCACTACTGCATGTGTTTTAATGTATTATTGTGTATTTGTTGATTTGATAAAATGATACAAAAAAGACTCTGAGGTGATTTTTTTGCCGATTACAATAGTTTTTCCTATCAGAGAATTAAAATAATTAAAGAATATACCTATACTATATTAAAATAGTCGAAGGGCGTCTCAGACTCAAAAAAACGTACTGCGATTTCGAAAATCACTAGATTTTGGATGAAATCAAAAAATAATAAAGTTTCGGATGATTTCGCGCCTTTTTTTTAATTTTCACTTGAGTTGGGCCAATTTCTTATATAAGTGTTGTCAGGTAAAGGAATTTAAATGGGTTTAAAAGCAAAAATGTGTTCATAAACATGTTCTAAACTGCTTAGAATTTAAGATTAAGGATATTGAAAATTTAAAAAAATCTTTTATTTTTAAAATTTTAGCTATTAACATGGAAAAACAATATGACAATTGGCTATTCTATTCGTATCTAATAGCGCTCGCTTTTTTTTACTTTCCCCGCAAAAGAATGGCGGCCTAATAAAATATTGTGTGTCAAAGCAGAAAACTACTACATTGATTATGTTCAAATTTTGCTCAAAAATCAAATATTATATAGGGATGAACTGGTAAAAATGACAAATTCAAAATGGGGGAATGAAACGGTGGCCTAATTAAATGTTTAAAAATATCTGAAAAAAGTACTTATCGGATTGATTGATTGATGGCATCCCCATTTTAAATATTTATTACTAAAAATGTATGAATTGCTCACTTAATATCGGTTTTTAATCAAATCTGTATAAATATTAATTTATTTTATATCCGAAAGTGTATGTATGTTAAATTGGAAAATAATTGGTAATGGAAGTGCTGAAAAATCCATTACAAGATTTGAACCAGACATACAAACATACAATCATACGAATAGGAAGCCAATAATAGCGCGTTAAAAGCATTGATTTTAGTTTAAAACTCTAACACCCGTATTCACTAAAGAGGTTTAACTTTAGACAAGCTCTAACTTGACAGTTACATGTTTAAGATGACATTTTCAACAACTGAACAAATAATTTTTCTAAATGTCACAATTACAAAATGATAGTGACATAAGGCAAACATAACTAAAAACTAAAGTTTAATAATATATAAATACCGTAAAGTTACCTAACTTTGACTCCGAATATAACATTGACCACAAATTCAAAAAATGTTTTTAACCGAATTTATGAAGCAGCAAAAGTAGATACCGTTGCGATTTTGGTCCTGATAAGTAGGGCAGTGCATCATAGATGGCCTTTAATGCGTTTTCAAAAGTGCGCGAAAAAATAGTCCCGATAGAAACTTTGTCCGCCATCCCGAAAAAGTGCCGCGAAAATATTACCGGTAAACTTCTCATTGCTGAGCAAAAACTAATTCGTTTTAATCATTAGTATTACGCAGGTAAGTGATTTAAACTATTAGGAAGTGATTGTGATAACGTGAACTGAACTGGTCACACATTTTTCTATATTTAAAAAAAAATGTAAACATAACCTAAAATTGCAACTTTTGTCAATAACTTTGACCGCCGGTCAAAGTTAATGGCACGGTCAAAGTTGAGTTTTATTTTAATAAAAACTTATTATTTTTTTCTCAGAAATGCCGAAAAGAAAGTACAGCCAGTACGACATAGGGGAAAATCGAGTTAACCTTGAAAGGGCATTAAACATGATAAGGTCGGGACAAATATCAAAAAACCAGGCAGCGAAAACATTTAACATACCAAAGGGTACATTAATTAATAAGTGTAAAAAAGTACACTTGGGTAAGGTCGGTCGCCCCTTCGTGCTAACACCCACTGAAGAAGAAGCTATAGTTGCACATGCTATAAAAGTTAGCGAGTGGGGGTTCCCTTTTAGCCGTAAAGACTTGCAACATTTAGTAAGCGACCTTTTAGATAAAAAGGGAGTGACCGCTTAACAATTTAAAGAAGGAAATATGCCAACTCTAAGGTGGACGACAAAGTTTATAAATCGGCATCAGGCACTTAGCCATAGAATGAGTCAAAACCTCAAGGTTTCAAAAGGAGAAATATCGCCAGATACAATAATGCAATATTTTAATGCATTGAAAGATACATTACAGAATGATGGAGACTTTATTGACCCCGGCCGAATTTATAACTACGACGAAACCAACCTAGCCGATGATCCGGGACGGAAAAAGTACATATTTAAAAAAGGTGCGAAATACCCAGATAGGATTCGCGATTCCACAAAAGCCAGTGTGTCCGTTATGTTTTGCGGATCCGCAAGTGGTGTAATGTTGCCGCCATACGTGGTGTACAAATCTGAACACATTTGGTCCACATGGACAGAGGGAGGACCCCCCACACACGATACAATCGGAGTAAAAGCGGATGGTTCGACTCTGCTATTTTCACCGACTGGTTCTGCAACCAATTTGTACCATTCGTTAAAAAACAACATAAGGATGGAAAAATCGTAGTACTTGGAGATAATCTAGCGAGTCATTTTTCATCGGAAGTTTTAAAAACTGCACATGAAAATAATATTATTTTCGCATGTTTTCCTAAAAATTCGACCCATTTGTGCCAGCCACTGGATGTCGCCTTCTATGCGCCATTAAAAAGGAAGTGGCGGGACATATTAGATTCCTGGAAAAGTAACCAACAAAGAAAATCCCAGGTAATTCAAAAGGACCAGTTTCCGCGCCTATTAAACAATCTTTGTAAGAGCATTTCTCCAAACAATCATTCTACTAATTTGATTTCTGGCTTTAAAAAATGTGGAATCGTTCCGTTTAATCCACAGGAAGTGATAAATAGGCTTCCTCGAACTAGCACTGAAGGGACGACAGAAGATCGCTCAGTTGAGTTAGTTTCTGAAGTCGTAGTAGGAATGCTAAAAACTATGAGATATGGGGATCAAGAAGCACCTAAGAAGACAAGAAAATCGAAAATCAACGTCCAACCAGGTCAGGGAATCCGATTAGAAGATCTCACTTCGAATGACAATGACGTCAACCCAACTCCAAGTCCATCGAATCAGAAGACAGCTATTAAAAAGATATTCGAGAAAAAGACGCAAAGAATGAGACTAGCCAGCGAAAGTTCTGACAGTATTGATGAAGGCAATATAATATACGCGGACACTTTAAATGATAGCTGTTTTGAGACATGGGCAGCTAATGAAAAAAAGGCTTTAAGTAAAACTACTGAAGTCCAACTCGACGATGAAGATTCAGCAGAGGAAAATACGAACCTAGCAGATTTGAGAAAGACCTTAATGAACAAAAAAGAAGAGTGTGCTACAGATGACTATGTAGTAGTGTCCCTAAAAACCCTAAATAACCAACCAAAATATTATGTTGGTCAAATAATGACTTCCGAGGAGCAAGAATTTCAAATAAAATTCATGCGGAATAAGAATTCCAAATTTATTTGGCCCATAGCAGATGATATATCACTAGTTTCTAAAAAGGACATAATTTTGAAACTAAACAAACCTAGTGATTTCAAACGCGGGTTGGTATTTCCAGAAGTTGACAATTTGCAACTAAAAATAGAATAATATTTTCTTGTTCCGAAATGTTAAACATATTTATTTCGTTCTTAAGTTTAATTTTGTTTGTTTTTTGTTTTATGTAGGTATTTAGGTACCTACTTATGTTTGATTTATATGTTAGTTTGTTTTTACTAAATCGAGACTGTTTTAGTACCTGCATTTATTATATTTATAAGAATAAATACTTTATTTTTGATTTTTTGTGTTTTATTCTTGAAAAAAATGAACCAAATCTTCTCTAATATTTTTTAAAAACGAATCTGATGGTCAATGATATTGAACAGGGTCCCTAAATTTAAGATATCATACATTTTAAGGGGTCAGTCAAAATTAGGTTCATCGTCCCTAACTTTGACCACCAAGGTTTTTTTTTTAAAAATGCCTTATGTGGCTTGCTAACAAAAAATTTGATGGTGCAATTTAAAGGGTTACTTGAAGCTCCAAGGTGGTCCACTAAATGAACAAATTAGCTAAACGCCAAGCAAAGATATTCACAATTGAACTTCAATTTCGGTCAAAGTTAGGTAACTTTACGGTAACTAATTTCCTTTTAAACTTACCTAACTTAATGGTTTGATTTTAGATAGTGAATTAGAGAACGGTTATTTCTTTGAAGTTTGTAAAAATACCGATTTGCCTCATTAAGGAATATGTAAGAATCCTTCTTTTTGTCAACGATAATGAAGCATGGCCCATTTCTTTATTTTCGTACATCAAATATTTTAACAGGTCGTCATTTTGTTTTGCCATATTGAATTCATACCAATATTTTACCAGTTTTTTTTATATCGGAAGTAATTTTTGTGGAAAATTAAAGTTAACCGAGTAAGTAGATTTTTTAGATATACCGGAACAGACCGACCGACCGACAGTAATGGAAAAACATGAGGATCTGTAAAAACCCGTAACTATAATTTTTTCACGATTAATAATATTTCCTTATGCGGGAAGTGAAAACTCACGCCGTCACTGGCATTCGTCAACAAATGGCCACGGCTTGGGCATGGGCCATCCCCACTTCTTCTTTTATCGTAAACATTGGTCGATAGAATGTGAAAAATAGGGGAACCATGTTGACTCATACCCCTAACGTGATTTATGATTGAGTTGTGATCTCTACTTCAATTCTTACTCTAAGAGTAAAACGGTTCTATTGATAAACTACTTAAAAACGATTTTAATAAGGGACAACGTTTTTCTAATAATTTGTAATAATACACAACGGTGGCACTATGTAGTCGTAAGAAATCTTCCTGCAGGGTTTAAGCCTAACAACATAGTTCACTACGATAAGGAGAAGCTTGGGACTACAGAGTTTATTCGCTGCTACCACCTAATCAATCATATATCAAATATTGATTTTAAAATTGGAACTCAGTCAAAAAAGTCAGCTGAAAAGCTTTTAGACAGCAATCTATGGCCCCACAGCGTAGTAATAAAACGGTCAGCTGTATGCGAACTTTCAGAAAAATCTACACCCAACATCCCACCTCCCTCCACACCGAAAAAACTGCCCACCAACTCGAGCTCCGTCGGTTCACTGGTTGCCTCCTCTCCAATTTCTCAAAAGGGCACTATAATATCTTCTGACAAAGAGGCCATTGCTGTCTGCAAAGCAAATGTCTTGTTGAGCGACAACTGCTACAGTCTTTCCAAGAAAGCTCCTATTGACCAAGAACCTATTTTTGATCCAATGTCTCCCCCAACAGTGAAGCTTACGCGAACCGAAAAAAGTTCTGATAACCGTTTCCTCATGTCTAGACTAAGAGAACCAGCCATTTTAAAGGCCTTCAAGTTATATCTCGCCTTCCTGCACGACCAACCTGCGCCAATCCACTTTAAAGGGTTTACAAATACAAGCACCAGGCTGTTTTTGGCTTCTGAAGGCATTCCTATAGATTATAGAACCCTACATAAGATATATTTCGATTTTCATGCTGCTTACGGATTTAACGCATCAGAAGTGGAAGCGGATCTTACAGCCTATGGATCCTATATATCTTCGGAGAGAACGATCCATCTTCAGAGGACCAGAGAATGCCATAAAAACTATTTTACCAGCAAGTCTCCCAAAAAAATTTTTAGAAAACACTTCGTGTCCTGAGGAACTAGATTCCTCAAAACTTCCTGTTGTTACTAGTCTTAATATGGTTCTAATTAATATTGCTTCTCTAAGAAATAAAACTGACGAGTTGTACCTATTTCTGGAAGAATTTGAGTTCCCCCAACTTTGCAGTTACTGAGCACTGGCTGAATCTAAACGAACCCTTTTATATTGAAAGGTATACCACAATAGCTAGATATGACAGAAAAAACTCAGCTCATGGGGGAACAATGATTCTATCCCTAAATGGAGATTTCATGTCGGTATCTAAATATGATCATTAGCGGATAGCTGTTTTGAATTCTCTATGGTATATAATCAAAACCTTGATCTTTATGTAATTTGTATTTATAGATCACCAAACTCTGATGTACAATCATTTTTAAATAGCCTGGTAAGTTTGCTAGACAGTCTACCGATTAAAGGTAAAAAAATTCTATGCGGGGACTTTAATACTGACTATGCTACTATTTGTGCCATCCAAAAATATCTAATTTCTATATTCGACTCTTTCGGTCTTTCAATGCATGTATCCTCGCCAACTAGAATTTCAAAAAACTCTTCTTCTATCATCGATTACATGGCGTCTGATTTTTCTCCATCAGAGGTGCATTCACAGGTCTATAACTCAGGTCTTTCCGATCACGAGGCGGTAATTTCCAGGTTTAGTTTACCTATTAGATTATTTTATTAATGTAAGCAAAAATGTTACCTCTAGTATCTCGCCAAGTTTGAACCCTCTTTCGTTTCTCCCTCCTTCAAAAAATTTGGCTGATAGCTTTTTCTTAAGTCCCGTTAGCAACACTGAACTATTGAAGGTAATAAATAATATCAAAAGTAAATCTTCGTGTAGCACTGATGGCCTATCAATTAGAATATTCCTGAACTTGCCACTCCCAGTCATAGAGGCCCTTACAACATTAATAAATGAGTCCTTTATAAAAGGTGTATTCCCTGATTGCCTTAAAACAGCTATAATTATTCCACTTCATAAAGGCGGCGAAAAAACTAACTCTTGCAATTATCGCCCAATTGCACTACTACCAGTGCTATCAAAAATCATCTAAAGGCTACTGAAGAATCGTCTTATGCCATTTCTCCTGAAACATCAGATAATATCCCCGGAGCAGTTCGGATTTCTACCCAACAAGTGCACCAGCGACGCCATGTTCACGTTGCTTAGAGGCGTCTACTTATCTCTCAATAACAACCACCCAACTGCCTCAGTTTTTTGTGACTATGCGAAAGCCTTTGATTGTGTTAGTCATGAAATTCTGATAAACAAACTAAATTTTTATGGAATTCGTGGTACTTCTTTAAATTGGTTCAAATCTTATCTTGGGAAAAGGCAACAACTTGTAAGGGCTAATGGTTCCGATTCTGATTGTAAGCTGATTACAAGTGGAGTCCCTCAAGGTTCAGTCTTGGGACCTATTCTTTTTTTGTTATACATTAATGATATCACGAACCTTAAAATTAATGGAAGAATTTCCCTTTTTGCTGACGACACAAGCATAACTTGGAGTGATTTTGATCCAACGTCTTTACACTCTAGTATCTCCAAAGACTTGGTTATAATTAAGGCTTGGTCCGATTCCAATATGCTTTGTTTTAATGTCGATAAAATGGTGGCGTTATCTTATAAGGGAACTTTACAACCACTTCAGGTACATAACAGCAATATTGAATACGTAGAGTCGGTTAAATTCCTGCGTTTAAATATAAATAACAACCTAAAATGGTCTAATCATATTGACACCTTAACTAAAAAACTTTCTACCGCCTGCTTCGCCATTCGATCAGTTGCAAAAGAACTAGACGTTCCTTCTGCCAGACTTACTTATTTCTCTTTATTTGAATCCCACCTCCGCTATGGCCTTCCCTTTTGGGGCTGCTGTACCACCGAGCAATTTCGTAGTATTTTTATGCTTCAAAAGAGAGCCATTCGTTATTTGTTTGGTCTAAATAACAGAGCTCACTGCCAATACTATTTCAAAAAACATGAAATATTAACACTTCCTGCATTATTTATTTTGGAAACGGTATGTTTGCTGAGAAAACATATAAACACCCTCCCAGAAAGGCCACAACATGTATACCCTACCAGAAACTCTAGGTATGATATATATCTTCCCATTCCTTCCTCAGAATTAATAAAAAAATCAATTATTTACAACGCCATAAAACTTTACAACAATCTGCCAGTACATTTAAAATCTATCCTTATTCTTGCACAATTTCGAAAAAACACCAAAGCATACCTCATTGAGAGACCATTTTACAGCGTTAATGATTTTCACAGCGAGTAAGTCTCTTTAAATTGTCGCTAAATTCGCTTGTTTACTTAATCTTTTGTGAATCATGTCCTAACTCGTAGCATAGAATTTTGAAAATCATCATATAGAGAAAAGAACTGTCGAACATTCACTTAAAACTTAATTATTTTTGTTAGGTATTGGATTAAAAACAAAATTTAATTCTTTTTTGTATACTACATTCTCCACTAGTTCATTATACCTTCTGTTTAACATCACAATTATTTGTATAACTATAATAACATAGAGTTTAAGGTCGCATAGTTGCAATTTTGATTTCAATGTCATCGAAATTATTCACCTCGTACATGTGTGTTTTACGATTTGGTAAATTGATAATTTACATTTTTAAAAAGCATTGACCTATCGAAATTCTTTTTGATTAATGTTTTGATATGTCTTATTTTAGGTATATTTTTGCTGTGTCCATAAAATTGTAAAATTTTTCTGCGGCAATAAAGCGTACTTTTGTTTGTTTGTTCTTTTTCTAAAAATGTAAAAAAACTTCATTTGAAAAATTCAATTATTACAAATAATACCCATTCTTGTATTTTATTAGTAATATTTATGTATTATAAATGCTCAAAATATGTGAAGGAACGTTCACTAAAAATAGAAAAAACAAAAATATTGACCGATCAGGAAGAACAAATCTGACAAAGGCACAATGAAAGTGTTTGGAAATGGTGATGCAGAATTAAATCGCAGGGAAGTGTATGAGATGTATGAGCCTAAGCTGATTCCGTAACTTGATTCTTTGCGAGAAAAGTTACTAGCAAATGGCCAATTCACTGCTAGTCGCGAAACGTTGCGCAGATTCCTGCATAAAATTGGATTTCGATTTTAGCAAATTGACAAGGGCATTTCCATTAGAGAGACCCAACGGCTGGTGGAATGGAGACAAAAATATTTAATCCAAATTCATCAGTTCCGCGCAGAAAACCGAAATATTTACTATTCAGATGATACTTGGTTCGACACTCACGACACTATAATTAAAGGTTGGCAAGATTCTTCACCAAAGTGCATTTTAGACTTACCTGTTTTGAGGAAAGAGAATATCTATCTTATACTCTGGATCGAGGGATGACTGGGTGCCGAACGCTTTGTTACTTTCAGAAAAAAAACATTAAGGACTGCTCGTTAGACTACCACCAGGACATGACAAGTGAGTTTTTTGAAAATTGGATGAAAAATCCTCTGCTTCCCAATATCCCGCCAGGCAGTGTAGTCGTTTATGATAATGCTAGTTATCACAGCACCTTAGCTGAAGAAGCACCAACCATAAGCAGCAAAGAAGAGGTGCTGCAAGAGTTCTTTAGTCAATATGACCTCTATTTTGAAGAAAATACGGCTTATTACTTTTCCGCATATTAATAATTTATGTCAAAGTCAGCAATACGCAATACATTTTTGTTCGTACATATATAAACATTGTTTCAATCTTCCTACTACCACCCTGGACCGGAATGATTTATTAGCCAAAACAGATGCACAAGCAGGCATAAAGTATAAAGGTATTAGTTAGCAATGACCATTTATCATGTTTTGGACTATAAAAGAACACATAAAATACATCATCAGGGATCAAACTGCAAGGATTTTTGGGGTAAAATACTTTAGAACTGATTGAATTGTAGAAGTATAAAACTTAGTATTGGAGAGTAAGAAGGGTTTTAATGTAAAATTAACTGGATTTTTAGTAACAAAAAGATTTTATAAAAAAAAAATTGGATGCGGGGTATTGTTGCTAAGGGAGACATTTCATCGTGGTAACTTGAAATATTTCGAATCATTTTTGCTTTAAAACTTGCAGAAAAAATTCTAAAATTAATTTAATTAGCTGAATTCGTTATTAATTAGTTTCCTTATAATGTTCTTAATACCTAATAAAGTTATAAAAAATTGAAATTCTGACCCCTTTCTTAATCGGTAAAATATTTTTTTAAACACGCTAAATAAACGCTTATTTTTGTTTCTCCAAAACAGTTAAAAAATTGTTATATTAGGCAACGGCGATAAAAAAAACCTGTTTTTCATATGTCAACATAAAATAATTACCGTATAATATACAAAATAAATTGTACGTACCATCATGAATGGACGGGACACTGTTCGATGTCCCAGGACTTTGATGATAGATTCCAATTATTGGATGGGCGGTATTCTGAAACATAACAGTATTATTTTTTTGTAGTTAAGGTGTCAAATTCAACATCCTTTTCAAAACTGAGCTAAATATACCGACATGCACGCCAATGACAAGCTAAAATATTGATCAGAATCAGGGGCTTTAATGTCAGAATCATAACGATTATTTAATCAACATATAGTTGAATTTTTGTAAAGTATAGTATTAAAAAGAAGAATTCGTTCATGTTTGGAATACACCCGGTTAATTTCAAATCCTGAAATCACCTTTTTAGAAATATTAAAAAAATAATGCTTTACAGAATACAAAAAAAGCAAGTGTTATGAGAATGATATTTTTTCCAACATTCCCTCGAATTTAATGACCGCAAAAATTACCCATACGCCGAATTGTCGTTTCCCAAATTGATGCATCCCCAAATTATCTGGATTCCTATTTAACGCATTGAATTTTAGAAACGGAATTCTTAAAAAAAATTAATACGGCATTGCTGAAGGATATTAGAACAGTGGCGGCTCTTCCATAGGGTCATTTGGTCAATGATACCCCAAAAATATTTCAGAAAATAAATTATTCGTTTGACCGTCCCTCCTAATAGTTGTAATAAAACGCGAACCTTGGGAAAAGTTAAATACGCTACACTATTAGCCGTGCGCGGCGGTTTGAATGGTCTCGTTGCGTTCCTTAGGCATAATAAAATACCCTATACTAAGCTAGGCTGGGCAGTCCGAATTGCCCTGATTACCTTAAAGCTTGACGAAAGTACCCGAAGATTTCACAGCTACCGAGCGGCAGCCGAACGTGATAGCAAATGGAATATGAAATCGCGTTTTGGGTCATCAGCCGGTCTCTTCTCATAATTCGATCGATCGCTCGCGGGATCACGTCGGCATGCGGCAGTTCAATTGATCAGAGGTCGCGCGGTCGATATTCGAACTCGATATTGTTTCGGACGTTTTTAATCGATGAAAATTCATTTACATACTGTTTTTTGATAATATATATTTCTTTATTTTTATGATCCATGTGTGAGTTGGGAACATACAGGAAATAAAATGTTGATAGTGACTAGCGCAAAAATAAACAACTAAAAAGTGTTTACGAACCTAATTTTGCAAAAATACCCAATTTCAAGGTGGTCTTTGTTTGAGTTGTGAATGTAGAAGAAATAAAATGTCGGTAGTGCAAAAAATTAAACAACTAAAGAGTGCTAACGAACTTAATTTTGAGAAAATAACCGAATTCGAGGTAAGTGGTCGCAATTTGCCAGAACTTAGTATATGACAAACTAGTAAAGACAAAAATAAAGAGGTTCATTGAAACTTTCGCAAAAGTATGTACGATTTAGCTAACTGGATATGTGGTTGTGAAGTCTCTAACCCATTTTACTGTTATGTTCGTTTGTTGTTTTCTAAGGACTCGGAACAAATTAAGCAAACCATTCAGTCAGCTAAATATGTTGCTGTGCAAGTAAACGAAACAACTGACAGTTCCCCCAAAACACAAATGGTTATTATAATACGTTGTATTTTGTCTGGCATTGTCCATCGATTTGTTAAATTTGTAAATCCTTTAGGGACCACACAGCTTCACACCTTACAGACGTAATTCTTCATGAATTAGAAAATCTAGGCATTAATAATATCCCCGAGAAATTAATTGGGCCAAGTTATGAGTGGAAAATTAGGAGGCGTACAAAAAAAAATTAAAGAGCATTATCCTGCCGCTAACTTTATACATTGTTATACCCAACAATTCAATTTAATATTATAGAAAGCAGCAGGTCAAGATAAAAATGTAAAAGTTTTCTTTGCAAATTTACACGGTTCGACGTAACATCATGGGCCAAAATAGCATCCGCTTTAGCAATGATAAGTATAGAGAATCGGTTATAAAAGGAATGTGCAATTTTAATGAACGTGTCATTCAGCATTTTTCCAATTCTAAAGAACGAAGAGTAGACCTGAACTTCAAGAGAATTTAATGATACGATATTTATTTTTATTTAAGTATCCCTATTTTTAAATTTGTTATTGACCTCCCAATATAATTCACCACGAGCCGCCACTGTATTAGAAATGAAAATTCACAACTGAGAGATTTCGAAGTCTCAAGAGTTAGCTAGAAAATTGATATAAGGGTTACAGAGAAGTAAATGTTTAGTTATATTACTTCCAAATACCGACTATATCTAAAAATATTGCATAAACCTTAGTAACAACATACCTTTGCAATTTGAAGAAGAACTATAGAGTGTTTGATATTGTCGAGCATTACCTGCAAAAAATATACGAATTTCAAGAAAAAAAAACATCATAAAGCAGATCTCGAACTGCACTGTACTGCAACAAAAATATAGATAGAAATATTGATAAACAACATTTGACAATTAAAATAAATGAAATATTAATATAGTTTAGTTGTAATTTCCACAGCAGTGGAAAAAAATATTTTTTAACTGTAGAATTTTCTCTAATTGTACTGGGTTTTCCATTGAGGTGGAAAAACGAATTTTTTTTGACTTCCCCCGTATTTCTCAAGAAATTCAAAATAGCCAATCGATGTATTTTAGCTCGGAGAATTCGAAAATCGTAACAAAAAAACAATTGATGAGAAACAAAAGACTTACGTCAAGGATGTTGCGTTTTTTAAATGGAGCACCCTATATATTATTACATTTTTGCATTCTAAGGTCAATTCTATGTGTTTTTTAATAAGGCTACCATATGTCTATCTTCAGTTGTTTTTGATTTAATGATGTTTGAAAATTTACATTTTTGCTTCTTTGAGCCATCTTAGCACCTGAACGGTTGGACCTAGAGAAAAATAACTTTCACATTCCTATCTTAGTTTTTGATAAGCTATCTTATGACGCCAGTCAAACAAAAAAAACGGACATTATTTTGCTATAGTCGAATGGGGTCTTATCGTGCGGGTCCAAAGGTCACCAACATTATGAATCAAATCAGAAAACACAGTGAATAGTAAAATGTTGTGTGATTCTTTTATCGAGCTATTAAATCTCGATGGGCTGTTTACAAATATACAGGGAGAAAATTTATTATATTACGCAATATTATTAAGATAGCCACTTAATATTATTTTATATATTAAATGCCGAGGGACTAAATAAGAAAATTCGCTAAATATGTGTTTGATTAACATTTTTTGGTTGGCAAAAACCAAAATACACAAAATGGAAAGAACCTTAATAAAGTTGGAAGGCGGTTCGAATCAGTGGAGCAATCAGGATATGTTCTGTTTATACAGCCACTTAATGAAAGTGTGATTTTTTTTATCAATCACCAAAAATTATGAGCCCCGCTTGACCTAAAAATCTAACCACTTATACAGTGTCATTTATTTGAATGCGGGCCACCCATGTGCAAAGAAAACTAGTTTTTAACAAAAAAAAATTATTTTGCAAAAATATTATACATTTTTGTTAAAAACACAAGATAATTAGTTATTACTTCCCTCGTGAGGTTTTTTCAGATCTTTACGTTTAAGGGTCCCTAGATGGCGGAAAACATGTTTCCTGAGAATCGGTATAAGGAATGTACAGAAACTTGTGCATGAACAAAAAACATAATTTACTTCCGAAGAAGATTAAGAAATGTACACGAAAAAATCCAAAGGCAAAAGACTTAAGTTACAATGCAAAAATGGATATTCATAATGTAATTTATGATTTATACACGTCAAAGACTAATATAATCCTTCAGAAACTTTTTAATACTATAGACTAAAAAATATCATCACTTAAAAAGTCCTCATCTTCTGAGTCGTCCTCAAATGGCGCAATGATCATTGGTGCTATTTTGACATCTAGAATTCGTTCTCGATTCCACCAATCCCATATTAATTTCTCCGTATGTTTCACAGATTTCTTCCAGTACTCCGGCGTAATATAATTTAATGAATCTTGCCAAACAATTTGAACTTTATCTGATGTAAGACCATGGTTCACGTGTTTTTCGTAACATGATTTTGCCCCAGCCCATATTAATTCTATTGCGTTAAACTGGCAATGGCATGGTGGCAGTCGTAAAACCTCATGTCCATTTTCCCGCAATATATCATCTACGGCATATATTGCTGGTTTTTTTTAATAGATTTTGCCATTAAAAGAAATTCTAGTTGCAGCATATTGGGTAAAGGATTTTCTTTTTGTTTTATTAGCCAGTCATAAATATCACTTTTCTTCCAGGATGAAGTAGATTGTTTATTTAAGATTCTTGAATGATAAGAAGCATTGTCCAGAATGATTAAAGATGGAGTATCTAAATTTGGAATCAGTTGTTCTTTTAACCACTTTTCAAACAGTTCACAGTTCATATTATCGTGGTAGTTCATACTTTTGGATGTTTAAGAAAACAGTAAACTTGCACCTGGGAGAAATCCTGTTGAAGAACCTGCATGCAAAATGATGAACCGTTTTCCCGTCCCACATCCCTTTTTTCTCTTGACACTTTTTACAGACTCGTCTTGCCAAGATTTCGAACCACTTCCATTAGAAAATATCCAAGTCTCCTAAAAATGCTACTTTTCTAAATTTTGAATTAACATTTTCCGTGTATTTCTTTAAAAACTGGATACGCTGACTTGCTATATGTGACAATTCGCATAAAAATCTTCGATTACAGTCCTTTTTATATCGAAACTCAACATTTTTATTAATTTTGCAACGATTTTAGTCCAATTTCCAATATGCCTAGATTTTTTAAAGCTTCTTTTAAAACTTGAAGGGTTATATTAGTTTTTGATGCGTATAAATCGTAAAATGCATTACGAACATCCATTTTTACATTGTCACTTAAGTCTTCTGTCTTTGGCTTTTTTCGTGTACATTTCTTAATTTTCTTCGATAGTAAATTATGCTTTTTTCATGCACAATTTTCTGCACAGTCCTTATACCGATTCCCAGAGCTTTTGCTACTGTCTCCTGGATATTGACTGGTGGATGCAAAAAACCCGAAAATTGTTTTCTATTACTCATTTTGTCAATCTGACTTTGAAGTGACATCGCTCAAAGATTTTTGCAACTGTTGGTATTTATATGTTTATCCTCTTTTTTCATATGAAAATATCATCTTCCGGATTTTATGCGGAGGATATGATTACACGTAAAAAAAGTAAAACAAACTTAAAAAGTTTGTCGTTGATAAATCGTATGACCCGCACGATAACACTGCTTTTGACTATACCTATTTAATTGAATATATTAATATGAAATGCAGGTGATGCAGGTGATCACCTTACTTCAAAATCACTGTAATTTTGAAGTATTAGTAGATATTATATTAGTTACCGTAATGATGACATGAAAAACTACAGATTGTGACGCTGTATTATAAGCGTCAAGAAAACGCCAGTGCAGCAAGAAGAACATATATTGCCAATTTTCATAGAAATATATCCCTAAAAACCATTACAAGGATTAAAAACTTATTTGAAGAAATTAAATCATTACAGGGTGTTCCAGCGAGGACTGAACAGGGACCTATTTTCGACCTTCCTTGTATTTTGGAAAAATTCAAAATAGCCAATCGATGTATTTTTTCTTGTAGAATCCAAAAATGTCATCGAAAAAAATATTTGAACCAGAAACAAAAGAGTTACGCTATGCATCAGGTGTTTTTTAAATGGAATGTATCGTTTTTTATATGATTTTTGGAAAGAGTGATTTTTTTTATGTCCGTTCTGATTAAAAGATTTTATTTTGCGATAGCTGTTTATATTACATTTTAATGTTTTACAAACTGAAATTTTAGCTTCACCTGTTTAAAATATACGATAGCTTGGTATAGGTGATCAAGGTAAAATGACATTTGAATGCTTTGTCAATAAAAATTGACATTATTTTAATTAAGTCTTCACCTAAAAAATATATATTTGACTCTGTTCGAAATGAAATATGACGAGAGACTACAGATTGTTATATTTTACAAGTGCCAAGAAAATGCAAGAGAAGCTATTTTAGATTTATTGCAAATTTTCATAGAAATATATCCATCAATACAATTCTAAGGATAAAAAACCTATTTGAGGAAAATAAAACTTTACATGATAGAAAAAGAAATTCAATAAAAAATAATTATTAAATAATAAAATAAAACTAATACTAATAACATATGTTTTCAATGTGACCGCCGTTTTTCTCGAAACAACATCGATAACCCCTTTGTAGCCTTTCTAAACTTGCTGTTACAATATGATTTTCCTGGTTAAGGCGGTTTATTTCATCGACAATTTTTCCCATGATCTCTTGAATATTTTCGTTTCGTTGTCTGTATACGACGTTCTTCAAATGGCCCCAAAGAAATGTATCCAAAACTGAGAGGTCGTGGCTATTGGGCGGCCAAGCATATGTTCCATTTCGCCCTATCCATTCGTTATGGCGCCGATTAAAAATTGAACCACATCATGCACGGCATGAGAAGGCGCCCCATCATGTTGCCAAATTAAATTCTGATATTCTGCCAATAGTAAGTCTTTTTTTTCAATTTCGTTTTCTAAAAACTCATAATATCTGTGCCCCTTTAAAGTCCCGTTAAAAATATTGGTCCCAAAATTTTATTGTTTTTTATCCCACACCAAACATGAATAGAATTCCTCCCTTGAAATTTAACAGTCTGGAACTTTTTTGGATTTTCAACGGCCCAGTGGTGACTATTATGTCTGTTGAATACTCCCGATGTTGTGAAAGTAGCTTCGTCGGTCCACACAATATTTTTGAATAAATCAGGGTCTTCGTTTTCTTGCCGAATTACCATTTGAGAAACAAATTGGAAGCGAAGTTCTTTTTGTGCCGGTGTTAGGTGCTGAAGTGGAAGGATACGAAAAGGCCTAAATTTATGAATTTTCAGAGTCCTGTGAACAAATACACCGCCACCGTACTGAACTTCCCGAACTGCATCCGAAATAGATTTGGTTGGATTAACTTGAAAATAATTTATAATGGCCTGGTCTCGATTTCTTCTTCCTTGTATATTTCTTTTTCTATCACGTAAAGTTTTATTTTCCTCAAATAGGTTTTTTATCCTTAGAATTGTATTGATGGATATATTTCTATGAAAATTTGCAATAAATCTTCTTCTTGCTTCTCTTGCATTTTCTTGGCACTTGTAAAATAGCATAACAATCTGTAGTCTCTCGTCCAAAGAGTATTTCATTTCGATCAGAGTCAAATATATATTTTTTAGGTGAAGACTTCGACAATAATTAAAATAATGTCAATTTTTATTGACAAAGCATTCAAAGTCATTTTACCTTGATCACCTATACCAACCTATCGTATATTTTAAACAGGTGAAGCTAAAATTTTAGTTTGTAAAACATTAAAATGTAATATAAACAGCTATCGCAAAATCAAATCTTTTAATCAGAACGGACATAAAAAAAATCACTCTTTCCAAAAATCGTATAAAAAACGATACATTCCATTTAAAAAACACCTGATGCATAGCGTAACTCTTTTGTTTCTGGTTCAAATATTTTTTCGATGACATTTTTGGATTCTACAAGAAAAAATACATCGATTGGCTATTTTGAATTTTTCCAAAATACAAGGAAGGTCGAAAATAGGTTCCTGTTCAGTCCTCGCTGGAACACCCATAATAACAAAACAAATTCAGGATGAAAAGTATATCGAGACAGAACTATTTTAAATTATTTTATAAGAAATCCCACCAAGCCAATTTCGGATGCAGTTCGGGACATTCGGTATGGCCGAAGGGTTAGCCAGGAAACCGTTCACAGAACTTTACAAATTTATATAGTTACTTCCACTTCAGAATTTAACATCTGCACAGAAAGAAAGTCACTTTCAATTTGTGTCTCAAATTATAATACGGCAACAAAACGACCCTGATTTGTTTAAAAAAATTATTTGGACAGACGAGACCACTTTACCTCCTTAGGAATACTTAATCGACACAATACGCATCACTGGGCTGTAGAAAATCCGAGAATATTTCAATATTAAATTTCAAGGGAGAAAAAAACTCTGTTAGATTCCCCATAGACAATAAACAAATTTAAATAATCCTCGTGTGTGTAATTTAATCGCCCCGGCATTATTTATTTATTATAATTACTATAATAAATAAATAATATTTTAGTAGGTAATTGTCAAACGACAATAAATATTACGTTTCTATAGTAATCAATTGGTTTTGTTCTCGCCAGGCCTCCCTATCATGGCCAACTAACAAGAAAACTTAGAAGTCATCTGAAATTATTAGAATAAAAAATGTTAAATCGCCAATAACTCAAAAACTACAAATTTTTGGAATGGACAACTTTATACAAAGTCACCCTTATTTTAAGTGTTAAATAAGATCAAATTATAAAAATTTGGGGTTTTCATTTGAAAAAAGTAACTTCTAACGATTTTTTAAAGTATATTTATAATGTCAGTTTTTGATCACGCAATATTTATTTATTATAAAAATATCAGACAAGGAAGCCACCCGCAAATAAGTAATAGAGACTTCGATAAGCAGATATTTATAGTTATGTCTACATCTGCAAAGGTCATTTTTTACATAAAATTCAAAATATCTCAAAAACAGTTCAACTTAGGTATAGGATGTTATACATGAAATATACCTAGAATTTTTCGAGGAATCCAAAAATTCGATTATATACAGGGTGTTCCATTCAAAATAAGAAAGTTGACGTCTACTTCCGGTATAACCGGAAGTGCCGCCATATTGAAAATATTTTGCGCGAATTGCCCCAATCGACTTTAGTTAGCTGCCAAAATTTCAAATTTTTCCAAAGCCTACTTTCTGAGAAATCGATCGCCGCAGTTCGTCGTGGGGCACCCTGTATATAGGGTGTTCCGTTTAAAAATCGCAACATCCTTGGCGTAAGTCTTTTGTTACTCATTCAATTAATTGTTTTTTTGTTGCGATTTTCGAATTCTCCGAGCTAAAATATATCGATTGGCTATTATGAATTTCTTGAGAAATACGGGTGAAGTCAAAAAAATACCGTTTTTCCTCCTCAATGGAAGACCCTGTTCATAAAAAATCTTATTGGTATTTATGTAAAGCAGTTCGACTTACATTTGCATGTTCCAAAATCGTATCACACTTTGACTTCTCGTCTAAATCAGTTAGAGTACTTATCCTTTCTTCCAGTTTCTGCAAAGAAAAAAAAATATGGATATACATTTGTATAACAAACTTAAATCATTACTAATAGAAAATGTAAACATATTGAAACAGCACTACTAGAAAATTCAAATAACATATTTAGTAAATCTACAATAAACTTTTTTCAGTTTTCACTTAAAAATTGTAGAAGGTACTTATCAATCGAAACGTCTATCTGAATACAAACTAAATCAACGGAAGTACCAACAGATTAACTTGATTTGCCTTTGTTAATAAACCTCAAATAAGTTCAAATCTGGATAGTTAAATTGCTATTTGGAACAAAATATAACCTCACACGAAAATATGGGAAAATAAGCGTATTATAACTTACAGGAGTTTTACGATGATAGTTTATGAGTGTAAATACCTTATAAAGAAAAATCAATAAAGCTTGCATTGCACTTCATCAATGCTTTATCAATCTGAACAAAAAAAATTGTTTTAAGCTTTGAGCACAATCCTTTTTCTTATAACCTAATTAGAAAAAGACAAAAAAGACTGTGTGAGGTGCTGTCTGATTAGTTTCTACGAATTTGTCGTTAAAATAGCCCTTAGGTTGGCGGTCCTGAGCGGAGTTGGTGGTTGACCAATAAAATCCAGAATACCCTGAAATGTCATGTCATCCGACCTAACCTAACGTTTCTGGAATGTTCACATTATAATAATACGAGTTGTGTTTGAAAAATTATTAATTCTTTTTATTTTTTGCTTCGTTGTTCAGTTATTTTTGATTTAAGACTTTGTTTTTGTGTGTTTTAATAAATAATATGTGATTTTAATTACAAAAAAGTCTCATCAATTATTTTGGATAGGAACGAGATAATGGAAACCCTATTTTTCCATTAAATGCCTTTAGAGCAGCCATGTCAAACTCAAAGTCACTGGTGGGCCAAAAGCATGAAGACCATCGACTAGGTGGGCAAAACCTTATCTTAAAGAAAACAAACTACTAAAAATCTTGAGAACAAGTACTATTATAGGACAAGCCTATTTATTAAATTTCCAATAAAAAGGACATTACAAAAAACTACAAACATTAAATTCTTTTGCCAGATATTTGACATCTTTTGTCTTTAATTAAGTTGTCTACTTGTCTATTTCTAGCGCTAATTTATCGGCGGAAATAACTTTTAAAACTTCGTCCAAGTGGGCGTCCGTCAATCGCGATCTTGCGGGAGATTTGTTTCCTTTCATTAAAGAAAATAGTTGTTCACACTTATAGGTACTTCCAAACATTGACAGGATTTTACAGGTAAATTTTCTCATTTCTTGGTATTGAACAGGCAAGTATCATAAAATTCGAATGTACCAACACTATCAAATTTTTGTTTTAAATGGGTCTGACAATGAAACTCAATTACTTCCATTTGCAAGTGAGGGGGAACTTTAACTTTAAGTCCGACAAGTGTTTTGTGATATCTACCGTAAATGAAAGATCTTGTAAAAAAGGTACATCGCATAATAAGCTGACATCTTCTGCTTTTGTTTCAATGAAAATGCGTATTTCTTCTTTGAGTTTCCAAAACCGGTCGAGTACCATAGAACACGAAAACCATCGCACCTCTGCATAATATGGTAAACCAGTGTACTCACTTTCTAAATCACGTAAAAATGCCGAAAACTGTCGCTGATTAAAGCCTCGTGACTTTATGAAGTTTATAATTTTTTCACTGACTTTAAAACACTTTCCAACTTGATCACTTTTGAGCATAAAACTTCTTGGTGAATTATATAATGAATATAATGAAAATCTAGTTTGTCACTGCCCGCTTCTCTGATCTTTGTCTGTAATATTTTAACGAAACCATTTTTTACTCCAGTCATTGAAGGAGCTCCGTCTGTTGCAACGGAACACAGTTTTGACAAATCTAAATTGTACTTTTGCAGAAGTCCATAAACAGCATTGAAAATATCCTTCCCAGTTGTTGTATCATGCAATGGTACTAATTCCAGATTCTTGATACACATTGATATCTATATCAACCGCACGAAGAAAAACAGCGAGTTGCGCCACACCACAGACATCCGTACTTTCGTCACAGGCAATAGAAAATGCAATGAAAGAGTCTGATTTTGTTTTTATCTGATCACTTATATCGGCAGCCAACTCAGTAACTCTTTCAGCGACAGTATTCCGGGACAAGGATATATTTTGAAATGCTGTCACGCGCCCGGGACTTAAAATTTCCGCGGCCTTTATAACTCTTTTATAAATTCACCTTCAACAAATGGTTTTGAGTGTTTCGCGATCAACTCCGACAGTACGTAGCTCGCTTGAAGGACAGATTCATTTTCTTGCTTTGGACGTGTAAACATAAGCTGCTGATCTTTCAACCGTGGTTTTAACCAATGACGTCAAAAAGAAATAGACCCCGCATTTCATTCATAAAAATGGAATAAATAGAATCAAACATCAATTTGTTGTTGTGTATGAGTGGAAAAAAGACGGACTGATCGCATAAAGAATAGTTTGCGGTGAAAATTGCAACGCTGTCAGATATCTTCGCGAGACTTACCAGTGGCGTAGCTCTTTTTGAGATAATGTATTATTTGTTATATTTTTTTGAGCCCAAATATTAGTATGGTGGATACGACAGTTTTTTTTGTTCTAAGATGAACAGGAACGACTTCACATTGCAAAAGTGAGAGTTTTAATAATAACTTGAAAACAATTAATTTAGATATTATGTCGTGGAAAAGTCTGCACTAAATGGGAAACTTTTTTATTATCAATTTCTCGAAAAACTTTCTTCTTGGTAAAACTTGTGTGTTTGTCGAAAAAATAGTTTTCACAATATTCAACTTTAAGTCAGATATACAGGGCATTAAAAAAATACGAAAAAGTGTATTTCAAAAATTAAAATTTTTGTTACTGCCGCGGCCGTAAAAAAATCGTAAATAAAGGTTTAGTATTAGTTATGTCATATTAGTAATAGCTAAGGAAAGATTTAAATAGAAAAATGCTTTTTTGCTGTTTGACCTTAAATATCTCCATAACTATAATATAAAAAAAATTTACTCAGTTTATATTTACGATTTTTTATGGCCCTTAAAACTACCGTCAGAAAAATTTTTTGAACAACCTGATCTAAAGTTTATTACTATCAAAAATATTTTTTTGAATCACCAACTTTTATCTAGAAATCAATAACAAAAAAAGTAAATAAATGCATTAAAATACAAGATGTTTAAAAATAAAATCATCGAAACTTTTTGGTGATTCTGAAGCATCCTGTTTAATATTTTATACTATATTTAAAACTTAATTTTGTTTTTATAAAAATTTAAGTAACAAGGTTGAAAGTGGTGCTGCACTTTGTAAATTTTCACCCGGACACGTGGTTTATAAAAATAAAACAAAGTTTAAAAGTTTGGTATAATTTATTTATAAACGATTTGATATAATAACAAACAACTAATATTATCGACAAAACAAAAGTAACAGCATATTAATTTAATATTTCATTATTTATATAATAATTAAACTCGTCTATTACATATTTAATGATTCAGTGACGATTTTCAAAATCGCAAATTTAGAGGAAATTTTATATAGCTTTATATATATATATATATATATATATATATATATATATATATATATATATATAAAACTTTAGGTTAGCAAGAAGCTGATTTAATATAATTGTATCAATAATTATCTGTGACAAAAGACCAGGCACGTAGTCCCCCCGCGCGAGACCCTAAAAATATTTAGGAGTTTTTACATAATTTAACCTACGAAAGTACAAATGCAATAACTGATAGTAGTTCCGTATTGGCTCTGCTTATTACAGCTATTTTTTAACTCGAACCTCAGGAAAAATAGGGAGCAGGCTATTTTTTGAAATTCTAACTTTTTGACGCGTTTTTTAACAAGCCCAAGTTTACACTGTTAGACATTCTGCGATTGCAAAGAAGTTTCGCAAATATGTAAATGTAAAAAATTAAGAAAGGCTACCCTAAACAAAGACGCATCTAATGATTTTTTGTTTCTGACATAAATCGATAGAAAAATAAATTTAATTTTTCTTCCACAAAAATTTCCTGTCATAAGCAAAATTGCGAATACGTGCTGAGACCAAATTTATGATAATTCCAACAAAAATTATTATTATATTATAAATTTCTCTTCGCGATCCATTTTCACACAATTTTCGATTTTGACAGTGAGGAATATTTAGAATTCTCAAAAAAAAGACAAACTTTTAAGCAAACGCTCATTAAAAGTAGTTTTAGAATTTCGAGAAAGTACTAAAAAGAAAGATGAATACACCTATGATTAAAGAAATACAGATTTTTAATGTAGCAATATGGTTCCAGACCTTCTATGGAAGATAACACCACATTAACCTCGATATTAACAAAGTGACTAAGCACTTATTTATGAAAATACTATTAAATATATAAAACCTAAAAATATTAAGCAAAAGTCGCCAACGTCCTATTTGCTCAAGATATTCCTATAATTTTTTACATTTTCATAATTGCTCTACCTGCAATTTTTTAATAGATATTGGCAAATAACTAGTTTTTTTGCAACTTTTTTTTCATATTTTGTTGCACTTGCAGGGGGATTAGCAACAAGTGAAAAAAAAGCATTCTTCTTAATAATTTTTTTTGTCATTGAATTGGTTTTGACAAGGTTGGATCCCTCTAGAACTGAAATCCTGGCTACGTGCCTTAAAAGACATATTTATGTAATGGTTCATGTGGCAATATTTATTATTAGCAATAAGCTTAGTCCTTAAAGAACAAGCATTTCCATGACAAAATACAAACAATAACAGGGTAAGTTCTTATTACTATTGTTACTAAAGATGAATATAAAACTAAATTGTGTTACATGGACCCACTTTGTGTTTTGATGTCTATACCAAGAGTATAATGCTTATTTAATACTTTTTTTATCAGCTTTTCACCGACTTCATAGGAAATATGTAATAAAATATAATTTATCACTTTTTAATGCAATCTATTTTTTGAAATCGGGTTTGTTTTTCAAAACATTTTGATTTCACCCTTTTTCCAACACATTTTAGTTCTATTTACGCGAAGTTAGGTAAAAATTTGGGTCCACTACTTTTAAAAGTTTGGCAGGCTCGCGGCAAGTAATACATATTATATAAAACTACACCACCTTTACATATATTGGATCTATTCATATTTACAGAAAATCAGCAATAAACATGGCCCAATATTAATATGAATACAAAATTGAACTTCGTGTCCCTAAAAACCACAAAAACCATATTATGAAAAACAATATCTTTACAGTATTTATCCCTCAATTTACCCCCTTTTTTCCCCACCATCCACCTTCCTCGCTATACATTTCACTTATTGACAATATAAATATTTTGTGCCAAGATGTTTAATATTTTTAACATTCATTATAATATATTATATTATTATTTATATTACCGAAATCACCTGATAAAAACAGATTCTCCCTAGTTGGGATAATGTACCTCAGGATGGTATTTATTTACTTTTTTGATGACTTACTTATAAAAACCAAGTTTTTAGGCAATAAATTAAAGCATTTCAAATTCATTAAAGAAAATCTATAGTACATGAAAAATTGAAAAGTAACGCTATTGCGCTATTTTAATTTTTTGTATATGCTTGCTATATGAGAACTCCGACACTACCCTAAATATTCCTTGAAAATTTCATCCAAAATGCAAACCATCCTGGAGTAATTAATGACAACATAAAATAGTGGGTCTTACAGCTTACTCAATTAAGATTTAGTACCTATGCTTTACCAAACAGTATATTTATGTTGTTTATTAACCTCTCAAAAAAGGTGGTTTGATAAATTTTAGAGGAATATTTGAGACTTTTCACAAATATATAAATTAGCAAAACGCTGTACTCCGTTTAACATCAGTGTCTTCGACTTTATAGATAAGTTGAAGTTATAAAAAATTAATTTAAGCCTAACGGAAATGTGCTATACAAAAACAATACTTCATTTGCAAATATAGACGCGATTAGACGGTGATTTTACCCTTCAACTACAACACTGGTATGACATAACCTTACTTACCTTCGAAAACAAACTTCTGGGTTTAAATCGTTTCTTTTTCTGCAAATAAAGCAGGTTCACACCATTTTCTTAAAGTCTTTTAAACAGATTCTTGAAAATAGCCACACAAAACACTTGGATTTCTGAAAAACACTTATTTCACCAACTAGAACAATTACAACGCCGCGCATCAAATAGGTCGAAATCATGAATGACTACGACCGTCTTCGGCGTCTTCCGAATGATCCCGAAAGAAATCTGTAGTATACTCGAAAAAGGTAGAATTCCGACGTTGCCGATTATTCTGGGCTTTATTTCTTGAAATAAGGAATAATAATTACAGAAGATTTAAATTACATTTAAACAGATTCGGTTTGAGTTATTTATAATAAGCTATTTAATTATCAGTTTTAAAATATTCTATATGGAAATTGATACTCGGAATCTCTGGAATTCCTTGTTTATTTAGGTAATAGTATAAAGGATGATATCCGTTATAATCTGGCCACAGTAACGGTTTGGCAAATCAGGGTTAATGTTGGATTCCTCCAAAATGTAAACAACTGGGTCTATGTTATTTCCATGTCGTTGGTTTTAACTTATTTAAGTTTTCGTTTCTGACCATGCCTGTATACTTGTCAAACATAGTTTTATGAATATCATAGTGACGTTTTATATTACATAATTTTGGGACACCGACTGTACTATTACAAATCAAACAAATAATTTTTTCTTTCACTTCACAGCAAAAAAACTCTAATTCCACTTTTTCATAATAATTTTAATATTCATCTTATTTAATAGATTTCTCTTAGCGTGTTTCAGCTGCACTAACTATAAGTATTAGTATCGTCAGTACAATTTCGAAAAAAGTGAATAA
Organism: Kuschelorhynchus macadamiae; assembly: GCA_030620095.1. Classification (NCBI taxonomy): domain Eukaryota; kingdom Metazoa; phylum Arthropoda; class Insecta; order Coleoptera; family Curculionidae; genus Kuschelorhynchus; species Kuschelorhynchus macadamiae. Next base: position 55,925 of record JAUTXW010000090.1, read on the forward strand.
TGTACTTTTATACGGATAATTTTGGATTGGATAAAGGCTTTTATGTTGAAATATTATAGAAATTGCCATAATGTCTGACATATTTCAACATACAAATCTTAATCCAATCTTAATTGAATTAATAAGACAATGGTCAACGTCACATATTTCATTTTTCAAGGGACGTTTAAGAGCAATCGCTACCGCCTGCGGTAGCGAACATCTTTATGGAGGCATATTGGAGGATATTGCTTTTATTACCACCATAAGAAGTCGTTATTTTAAAATGTAAATCAAATTACGCGCCATATCAAATTCATCCGTCTTCAATTAGTGTTGCAAACAGCCTTTAGTAGCTTGTGATACTTCCAAGGGTACGGACGTTAGCGACAAAGTGGTACAACGTATTTTTTTGGTTTTTTTATGTTTTTGGATATATTTTTCTTTATATTTATAAGAGATATTGCTTTTTGTTTATTTAATTGGTAAGTATTATCTATAAATGTTTACTAAGTAACATAAGTTTAGTTTCGAGTGCCCAATGCATAATTTTAGGAGTAAAAACATAATTTCTTTGCAACCACAAATTTTTTTTATGATTTTTATACAAATTTTATTTGATTTTTTACAAAATTTCTACTCTTCTTTTTACATTCATCTTTTGATAGAAGTTTTATATGTGCTTCTAAATAAGGTACCTGTTAAAATTTTTTCTTCTTTTTGTTGCGCTAGGAAAATTTTAATCATTTTATTGACCAAGGTATGATTTTATGAATTTACAATTCCTTAGTGGGAATAAATAAACGATAAAATGCATCGTATGAATGTATGGTTATAAATCATGGTGATGAAGTCTCATTTAGTTTAGGTGTCACGTTATTTAGTTTATACTATACCAGGTGTCCCGTATTTATTATGCTGTTACCAGATTTTAGGGTAATTTCGAAATTATTTGATGATTGTGGGTGGTGTGTACAATTTTATGCCTAGGGTTGTTTTTAGAATAACGGATGCACCAAAAGACAAAAGGTACTGGAAAAGGCCACTGACTGAACAAGAGTTGCTGGGGGAATTGGTAATAACCGAGGAGCAAGCGGAAAATTCTGACTTTGGTAGCGATTCGGATGCAGACGACCAATTTGATTGCCAAGCGTCCTCAAGCATGCAATATTCATGAGGACCAAACACACCTTATTCCAGATGGTGCTCTGAAGTTAGTCTGTTGCCAGCAAATGAAAATTTTACGCCAAGAACAACAAGGAAAAGGGCTAAACCGGACCCTCCTGCTGATTTCACAGATTTGATGATTCCGACGATTCAGTTGGCCAGATTCTCCAACTTTTTAGTTTGAGTCTGAAAAGCCATACGATTTTTTTGAAATCATGTTTACTCAAAATTTTAGGGAATACTTTGTTCAACAATCAAATCTCTACGAACAATTGAAAATAAATTTACAACTTACCGTGGAAGAACTGAAAGCTTTTTTAGGAATACTTATCATAATGAGACTCGACCATTTACCTTCACTGAGGTTTTATTGGTCACGTGATCGAAATTTCAACAAAGAAAGAATAACACAGGCCAACACACATTTTGGTGCCTGCGATTTTTTAACTGTTCCTGGGTAATTTTTGGATGCAGAATGTAAAAAAGTTCTCAGATTTTGTCTATCAGATCTAGTTTAAAAAAAAAATTGTGTATATATTTCACCTTATAACTGTTATTTACATAATCACATTAGTCACTAATCACATAAAAATTTTCTTTTATACGACTTTCTAGAATGGAGTTTACTAGGGAAGTCTCGCTGAAGGCTCCAGCAGTAGTCCGCCATCATGTGGCTATCCCATCGTCCTTGATAACGATCTTCCATACTTTTAATATCCTGATGGAATCTTTCCCTTTGGTCTTCACTACAATCACCTAAGTTTTCTGAAAAACGATCTAGGTGGCTGTGGAGGTAGTGAACTTTTATTCTCATGTTACAGCCGAGAATATTAAAATTTGAAAGCATAGTTTCCACTAATTCTACGTAATTCTCTGCTTTATGATTGCCAAGAAAATTTTGTACTACTTGAACAAATGAACACCAAGCGTTAGATTCAGTCTCGTTCATTGATGTGGTGAATTGTGGATCTTTAACAAGTTGCCTTATTTGAGGACCATCAAATATACCAGCTTTTAGTTTTTCCGTGCTAATGCCAGGAAATTTACGTGACAAATACACAAAACAATTTCCATCTCGATTTAAAGCCTTCACAAATTGCTTGATTGGGCCTAGCTTGATATGCAAGGGCGGAAGTAAGATTTTTTCTCTTGAAACCAAAGGTTCGTTGATCACGTTTTGTTTTCCTTGAATCATGACATCTCTTGAAGGCCAATTTTTGTTAACCCAGTGCTTATTTTTAGCTCTGCTGTCCCAAAGGCGCAAAAACAAGGATATTTTGTATAACCACTCTGCTGTCCAAGGAGGAAGTTAACCATTTTTAAATCAACACAAATTGCCCACTGATGTTCTTCGAATTTAATTTTTCTCAAAACTAATGCAATTGTTTCATATTCTTCCTTCATGGTGGTAGAATGACCAATAAAAATTGAGCCATATTTGTTACCGTTATGTAAAAGAACACATTTTAAACTACGTTTAGAACTGTCAATAAAAAGGCGCCAATCATCTGGAGTGTATTCAGGCAAACCCATTTTTTCTAAGAGCCCTTTTATATTGTTACAGAATACCAAGTCATTTTCCTGAACGAAAAAGGCAGCAGATCATTATCTCTTTTACGATAAAATGTAATATTAGTACCTGGACAAAGTAGATTTTTTTCTTTTACTCTGGATGCAAGTAATTCAGCGGATTCCTTTGAGAGATTCAGGTCTCTTATAAGATCGTTTAGTTCTTCTTGATTGAAACACTGCGGAGTTGCTAAATCTGTTTCAAATTCGCTGTCGTTGTCTGATTGAATTCTTTGAACTTCGTCAGACGTTGATGTGTCTGTATCATCTTCTGTCAGTTCGGGTAGTCTGCTGAATGATGGAACGGGTATTTCTTCCGAATGCGCTACAGGCCTTCTTGCAGAATCTAGATAAGGATATGTCTATTTGTGTCTGTTGTTTCTATTTATGCCTTTAATATTAACGAGATAAAAATAGGCAGTCGTCATGATGGTTTCGCGGTTCTCTCCAAATCATTGGTACACCAAACAATAGGCACTTCCTCTTTCTAGTTGTCCACTGTCGCAAATGTTCAACACATGTTTTACATATGAAATGTGGAGCCCAAGATTTATCTTGATCTCCTAAATGAACGCCAAAATAGGCAAGATAAGCTCTTTTCACAAAGTCAGAAATCGTTTTTCTGCTCTCTTTCAAAGTGTATTCACCACACACATAACAAAAAACATCGGGATGATTTACACAGGTACGTCTGTTTGTGGATGCCATTGTTTCAGTTTAGTGTTTTGGTACTACAAAACGACCAAAATTTACACAAAATGATAGCACAACTTTACTTGGGAAAACTCAGTAATATACTAAATCGAGTACAGCTAAGCAGGTATAGAAGGATCGGGTCATAGGCAATTACAGGTATAAAAGTAATTAAAAGCAGTGTATTGAGTAGTTCCTAGTATAGGAACATCGGGTCAGGGACAATTCCAGGTATCCATTTGGTTAATTAGATTCTGGGAAATTTCTATTTTGACGATTAAATACATATTTATCTCTTTATTTGTTGTCCTTTATCAGAAAAAAATATCAATTAACCTGTAACCTGTATCTCAAAAACTAGAGCTGATAGAAAAAATCTGGTGGCATTTTTGGAAACATCACATTAAAAACATCTAAAATCAGATGTTAGATTTCCGGCACCAAATTTTTGTTTTCATTTTGTTACCCTGTGTAATAGAAGTTTTTCCTATAAGAGATTTTTAAAAATTCTTAGATGTTTACATCTAAATAATAATCAGAATATGCCAGCTCGTGGGACGCCTAACTATGACAAACTCTACAAAATTCGTCCATTGATCACACATTTTTCGAAGGTATATTCTGAATCTTTCACTCCCAGTAGAAACGTGGCCATAGATGAGAGCATGATTGGTTTTAAGCCTTAAGCAGTACATGCCCATGAAGCCTGTGAAAAGGAGCTTCAAAGTGTAGGCCCTGGCTTATTCCGAGACAGGCTACTTATACGCATTTGACGTATACCAAGGGAAAGAGCAGGATGGGTCAGACACTCTAGGAGAACGAGTTGTTTTGAAATTGCTTGCAACTTTAGAAAATAAAGGTTTTTGTGCCTATTTTGATAATTTTTCGTCAAACAAGGAAGCATTTTCCAAAGGGAAAATTAATCGAAGATAAAAAAATAGCGATGAGTCAGTTGGATTTCACAGTTTGTGAAGAGATCTCTATTGCCAAGTGGAAAAACCGAGGAACCAAGTCTGTAACAAAACTGTTAGCAATATGCATCATGCCGCAGACATTGGACAAGTGCTTCGTACAAATAAAACTGGCGAAAGAGAGACTGTTGCATGCTCTAGATCTATTGTTGATTACAACAAATTCATAGGAGGTGTCGATCGCTTTGACCAAAGGCTTGAGTCATACTGCGTAAGTTGGAAGAGTAGGAGATGGTGTATGAAATTCCTGTATTACTTTATCGATTTTAGCATTGTCAATTCATATATAATTTACACACAAACTATCAAAAAAAGCAATCCCACAAAGAAACCACTGAGTCAGCTAAAGTTTCGAAGCCTTCTCGCTGATCAATTGTTTGGAAACTTTACATTTAGGAAAAAGCCAGGTCCAATTCCATTAAGAAATTATTTTGGAAATACTTACATTTTCCAGTGAAAACCACAAAACGAAGATACCAACAATGCAGCAAACTTGGTATTCAAAAAAAGGAATAATGTGCGGTGAGTGCCAAGTTGCTTTATGCGTCGAATGTTTTGGTCTTTACCATAATTCCTAGTTTTATAGCTATACCCATTTTGTTTGGTCGTTGGATAAATTGACTGTTTAGTTTGTTAGTTTAGTTTTAATTGTTTTTTTTATTAAGAAATCACATGTTTTGTTTACTAGTTTCGTTTGATTTAGTTTATTATAATATTATTATAAATCAGTTACAAACATGTGTTGAGTTTAATATTTTCTATTTATCTGATTCTGTCAACATTTGTTTCTATGTATTTGTGACTTATTTGTCTGCAATAAAAGACAAATAAAGACTTGTGTAGAATTTGTGTAAAATTATATTATTTAAATTAAACCATTCAAAAGTAGTATGATATGTAACATTTGTTACATATTTGGTCTTTAATGGTCTCTGGTAAAATGGGTTACCGGGTAATATGAGGTAAAAAAAGATGTAAAACGCTAATGTTAGCCAGGAATTATGTTTTAGGACCTTTAAGAGACTAGAGTTCTTTGATTTCCATGGTTACTTTAGTTCTTATACGACAGTTGACTATATTTATTATATTATTTATATTTTTCGTAATTAGTTGACTATAATTAATGCTTTTTTTAAAAAATATTTTCCAGATAATTTTGCCCGTTAAAGGGTTAAGCTCTGCTCCTTTGCAACCTAAATATTGATTTAGATATGTACAGGGTGTCCGGATTTGGTTGCGAAAGCAGGGTATCTCGCTTATTTTTAAAGATAGAACCTTGCGGTTTTCACGAACCTGAGCTAATTTTTTGTGAAACTCGTGAAGCCGTAAACAAAATTTTCATAGCCTTCTTCGTTTATGAGATACAGGGCAAAATAGAAAATTTTGCATTTTGGGACCCCCCTCGTATCTCGGTTATCCTTTAACTTAACGCAAAGGGAAAAATTGCTGCTTATGCAGTTTTTTACGCTGGATCCAGTGGCGTAGTCATATTTTTCATTTGAGTTGTTATTTTTTAGATATGATCCAAAGTTGTGTTTTTTTAAATGGGACACCCTGTATATTTGTCCAGAAATTGATTTGTCCTTTTAAAAGCTTCTCAAAAATATATAGTAGTATGGGTCTATTTTAATAAACAACAACAAAAATCCTAATTTTTATAATTATCATCCCAAATTTTGCAGTAGGCCATGCAAATCGATGCCGTTTTATTTTGTTTTCTTGGAAGCAAATGACATTTCCCAATTTTGTACGCGTATATAAAATATAGCGCTAGTTTTTTGTATTTATTTATTGTGGAAAAATATATTTGTATTATTATGGAAGAAAACCAAACTTTCGAACATTATGAAAAGTATGATATGTTAGCTTGTTTTATGTTAAGTACTGAAAATGTTGAAGCGGCTTCCGAGATGTATTTTAACAGGTAAATAGTTAATTTTTAGGTATGTTGAAATACTATTGCTTAATTTTTATTTAGATATCCAGAAAGGAGGCAACCTAATATTTCCACTTTTTATAGGATAAAAAAGAATTTACTTAATCACGGATCATTTATCAAACCTCGTACGAAAACATATAATAAAGAAAATCGGGAGGCTGAGGAAATTGCGGTTTTGGCTAATGCAGAAGCTTACCCTAAAAATTCTTGTAGGGCCAGTGAAAAGAGCATAGGGATTCCAAAAACTAGAGTTCAAGAAATTCTAAAAAAGCACAAATACCACCCAGACAAATTTAGGCTCGTGCAGCACTTACAGCCAGTGGATGCAGAGCGTCGGGTAGTCTTCTGCAATTGGTTTCGAGAAAGATGCGATATGGTTAGAGATTTTGAAAGGAAGGTTATATGGTCAGACGAAGCACATTTCAGTAATTCTGGTATACTCAATAGGCACAATAGTAGATTCTGTCCCAGGAAAATCAACACCAAATATTTCCCAGAAGACAGCAGGGCAGGTTTGGTCTATATGGCTTCATATTAGGAACACATATAAAATTTTATATATTTGAGGGAAATCTAACAGCCAATCGCTATATAGAAATTTTAGAGGCAGCTATGCCTGAATTACTTGACGATGTCTAGCGCAAATTAACGAAATTTATTTTCAACAGGACGGTGCTCCTGCACACAATTCTGGAATGACGAGATTATTTCTGGACAATAATTTTACCAATCAATGGATCGGAACAAATGGACCTATAAGATGGCCCCCTAGGTCCCCAGATTTGTCGATTTTAGATTTCTTTCTATGGGGATATCTGGAAAATAGAATTTACAAAGATCACTATGATAATGTTCAAGATTTAGGAAATGCAACAAAAGAAAATTTTCGCTATTTACAAAATCATCCCGTTATTTTGCTTAATTCCCCAAAACGATTACGAAAATTGTGCGAAGCATGCATAGAACAAGATGAAAATTAGTTTGAACAGAGCTTTTGATTTCCGTGGTTAGTTCTTATACGACAGTTGATTTTTGCTGAAAGGCTTGTTACATAATAATTTATTACTGTTTTGTTCTTGTGTTACATAAATCTAGGTAGGTGGTACTTTTTTGGTGCGAAATTATCAATACATATTTTGATAAATAGATTTAATTACATATTTATTTTGATTTATTGTTAGGATGTAGATATTGTTAACGACTTTAAATAAAAGGCAGCATTGTTTTGCATGGCCTACTGCAAAATTTGGGATGATAATTATAAAAATTAGGATTTTTGTTGTTGTTTATTAAAATAGACCCATACTATTATATATTTTTGAGAAGCTTTTAAAAGGACAAATCAATTTTTGGACAAATATACAGGGTGTCCCATTTAAAAAAACACAACTTTGGGTCATATCTAAAAAATAACAACTCAAATTAAAAATATGACTACGCCACTGGATCCAGCGTAAAAAACTGCATAAGCAGCAATTTTTTCCTTTTCGTTAAGTTAAACGATAACCGAGAGACGAGGGGGGGGTCCCAAAATGCAAAATTTTCTGTTTCGTCCTGTATCTCATAAACGAAGAAGGCTATGAAAATTTTGTTTACGGCTTCATGAGTTTCACAAAAAATTAGCTCAGGTTCGAGAAAACCGCAAGGTTCTATCTTTAAAAATAAGCGAGATACCCTGCTTTTGCAACCAAATCCGGACACCCTGTACAGGGTGTCCACAGAAATTTGATCATGATTTCTTAATAAATTTCTTGGTAGATTTACATACAAACTGAACGGTAATTGGTGGGGTAACCGAACAATGTTGGTGTCGATGATATAAATTTAAATTTAATTAAGCTATTTCAGGGGAAACTGTTAATCTGTAAAATATCCACTATAAAATGAAGGATATGTAGTTCTTTGGGGGAAGGTAAAACATCTCTTCGTAGCCTTCTTTGGAAAATTTTGTTCTAATTTCCCAAAGTATGTTGTTTCTCACATCTTATTTTTTCCGTTTCAAAAAACTTGATCTTTTTGTCTATCGAAAAACTGTAGATTTTCCGATATTCTGTAATAAAATGCAGCTCTTTTATTTTTTTTTTCTAGATACTGATTGGAGCAAAGTCCAGTCGAACCCGGTCCAAATTACCATGCTAATCTAAACATGCGTGCCAAATTTTAATAATAATTCACAATTGCAGTAGGAATGCGTATTGCGTACATGGCTAATATATTATTGTTTGAACTCGCTATTTTTTATGTTCCTAATTGATTTGAATATTCAAAGCAAGTGTTAACGTATTTATTCCTTGTAAAAAAAGTAATAATAAGCATCATATTTCAATACGTCACAAGCTAATTAAATCATGGTCAGAATTTATCGGGATCAATAAAAAAAATGAATGCAAATAGAATCAATTTAATAGCAGACTTTTATCAAAAATAAAAATTTAAATTGGAAAACAAAGTATCCGTGTATGTATATAACTCAATGGTTTTCTCAAGCTGAGGTTTATACCGGTGATCAAGAAATTACTAGCAAGGATCTAACTTTGTTATGACAAGCGCTAACAATTTCAAATTTTATAATGATATATGATTGGTTATGAGGAAGACTTTTGGTCAAAAATCAACAATTGAATGTTGTTTCCAGTTTAATCGGAAATGCTATCAACTTTCATAGTTTTAATGGAACAGTAAATTGTGTTAATTTTGAATTCTACACAAAATTATAACACAAAAACATGTGTCATACTCTATGTCAATTCTTGACAGTTTTCGAGAAAAATGCCCACGAAACTTCAAATATATCAATGAATAATTAATTGATTTCAAATTTATGGGCTATAGTTGACTGTAGTATAGACCCAGATAAAGTGCGGGACACGAAAGAAAACCGGGCGGAGTCAATCGGTTTAGGAAGGTCGGCCAAGAAATCTCTTTAAACCAGTGGTCTCCCGTCGTTCTTTAAATAATATGGCACTTCTTTTTGAGTATACGGACTTCAGATAATTAAAAAATGTAACTATGCTTAATGAACCTTTATCTATATTTGTCTGTTTTCTTTCGTGTACCGGATTTCTATATCTCTTTTGTGTGCCAAAAACGGCGAACTTTCGAATTTTAAAATGATTTAATTTTGATTTTTCTTGGTACTGCCTACGTCCCCTATTATTGGACCACCGAGTATAGTAGTGCACGATTTACAAGTCCAGATTTTACAAGAGCAACCAGCATCAGATCCAGTCAAGGAAATTTGTCAAAATTTTAATTTATGCGGTTCGACTTTGGGCCGTCATTGTGAAGTACTATACAGGGCGTTTCCTAATTGCGTGCTGATGTTAGAGGGGGTGTTTTAATGTCCTAAAAGTCTTTAACTTTTGAGATACAGGATGGTAAAGTTTAAAAAGGAAACATTTTTTTTCATCCCAATTCTGATGCTATTGCAGATAACTGCATAAAATTTGATACACTTCTTCTATGCATTAAGGAACATACGGATTTACCCAGGTTAATCACATATGTACGCCACTGGTAGAAATTTAAAAAATTGATTGTTAATAAAAAATGCCCTTTTATGCATAAAAGACGTGTATCAAATTTCACGCAGTTATTTATCTATAATAGCATTAGAATTAGGATTTTAAAAAAATGTTTTTTTAAAACCCTGTATCTCCAAAGTTAAGACTTTTAGGTTCATATTAAACTTTTTTCTTAAAAAGGTCCAAGAATCACCCCCTTTAACATTAGCACGCAATTAGGAAACGCCCTGCATAGTACTTCACAATGACGCCCCCTGTACAAAGTAATATGACAGACGAAGACAAACGGTCAGTTCTGGCATACCCGAATAGCCCAAAGTCAAACTGCATAAGTTAAAATTCTGATAAATCTTGTTCACTGGAATCAGTGCTGGCTCCCCTACTATAACTACATTGATGTGTTAATTTTGGAAAAATATGAGTACGTAATTGTAGGGCCAGTATGTTCAATCACGTAGAGACTCTTAGAAATTTTTTCGTCAATCATAAACCACCCTTCCCTTAAATTAAACGTCTTAAACAAATTACAGAACCCTTCAAAAGAATCATAATGTGTGCGCTGTTTATGCTTTAACATTTCGCACTTGCTTTCGTCAATACCATGCTGATATCAAATTTCGTCTAGTTCCCTAAGCTTTGTCGATGCGTTATAGTTTTCGATAAGCATTTTGGAGAAATAGGAAATTTAGTTGGTACGCTGTGTTCTTTCAATCTTGGTATATTTAAGTTTACAGAAACGATCTCAGCCGTTTTGAAGTCCTTTTGGAACATCTGCCAAATAAAATCTTCTTTTTCAAAATGACACTCACACACTCATCTGCTATCACTAGGAACAAATACCTCGCGATGAATGGCACTTTTAATCGGCGTTCTTCAGTTTTCGGGAATCGAAACACTCGCACTGTTGGACCGTTCGGGTGATTACTGTTACAACCGAGTACACAACATCTGTAAGGCATTTTGAAAGGATATAAAACAAATAAACGTTTTAAAAACCGATTATTTTCCCTAAATACAACAAAATCAATAATATCGAGTTTATTGACATGAACGTCCATTATCCCGTTTAATATACTGAAGAACAAACAACAGTCACTATTCAGCAGTGTTGCCACAACCACAGCGATTTGATTTACAGTGATAGATTGGTTAGTAAAAAGGTAATATATTTTCAAAAATACCAACAGATCATAGTTTGTTTAAAATTAATTTGTGCGAAAATCTAATTCTTTAATATTGTGCCTATCTTTACTTACGCTAAAACTGGGAACAAGCAGAGCCGACAAAGTTTACCTGGCTTAACTTGGTTCCTAGTTATATGGTAAATAATACATCCAAAATTTAAAAACAGTAGTGTAAAACAGAGATCGGCCAAAACCATAAAATCAACAACTGTTAATTTTGACCCCGAAATAAAAATATAAAGAATATGAATGGGTGAGAACTATACATTCGTTGAATGCATTGGCGAGAAGCGGTATGCAAAGAACCTCGAGCCTTTTAACGTTGCTTTTTGAATAAGTTTGTAACGATTCGTAAGAAAAATTAAAATGAAGCAATAGCCCTAATGGAATAGTGCTGTAAAATTATTTTAGCCATGAATTAATAATAAATTTGAGGTATTTATAAACTTTTTACGAAAAAAAATGTTTTCTCAAGTTTCTTAAAATCAGAGTTTTGGCCTAGTTCACAACGTCGCTTCAACCTAACAAGCTAAAGAATGGACGTGACGTCACTAGAAAATTTCATCTCAGCACCCTGGCCTTGTCTTGTAGGAGGTGTTGGTAGTACGGGGGTTTTTGTCAGAGTTTGGATGTTTTTATTTATTTTTACTTGTAATTATGCGAGAATGTAAAAAAAAGTATTTAATCGTGTGTACTATATCATTAGACCTACGTATGGAGACGTTTTACTTTGCTAGAGCGAAAATGCAGAATAGAAAAAATATGTATAAAATAGAATATTACTTATACATCTCCAAGAGATGGGGAAGTATAGTATCAAAGTGTGTAAAAACACACATACATTTCCAAAGAATTGGGCCATCGAGTTGAAATTTGGTACAGTCTATACGAGAATGGTTCAGATTGTTTTTGGGCAAATTGGCTGAGAGGAAGGAATTGGTAAAAAATAGGGATTTTTTTGTAAATGATCGTGTATTATTTCCTTTCATAGGCCTTTGGTTATATAGATTTTAATAATAAGCCCTCTTTAATACTTTTCTGTCGAAAGTAAGAGGTTAGGGAAAAAAGAAAAGGGGATGATTAAGAAGGAAAATTAAGAAGTTGAAAAATCATTTTATGTGTTGGATATACAGATCCCAAATTAAGAACGTATATGATATTTAATAGTAAATTTAATAATGTTGAGGGGTAGAAGAGGAGGGTTGAAATTTACCCTTTACTAAAAAAATGCAATGTAAGGCACAAACTAGGACGTTTTTCCGCTTTTGTTATGGAGGTTATTTCACTGTTGTTTCAACTGTTATAACATACAGTGGTTTAATTTAGATTTAACATTTTCAGAAATGACACATGCTTTTTTTTTAGATTTGCCTACAATAATATTGTATCAATAATAAACGGCATGTTTATAAAACGAGTATTTTATTTTGCTACAATTTTATAAACTTAACATGATTTAAATAAAACTGCATTGGTGCGGGCAATTTTGTAACACACGTCGCAATAGCTATAAAACAAGATGGTGCAGATCGCTTAAATCTGACGCGTTAAGGTCATTGAAACTAAACGATACATTTGACAGTCTTTCACATCTGGTGTGGTTTTATCTGGGGTGTAGATATGAATAATCGTGGTACAAACTTACGATAGTGGCCAAATGTTTGTAATCGTGAATAAAATTACCCTCTTTCATACCTGCACATTTTAGCATGCCTAAATACCAAAAATTATCTTAACTGTCTGTCAGTTTGCGGCATAGCTTAAAAACTGCTTACCCGATCGACTTTAAATTTTGGTCAAAAATTAACCGCCATATGAGGATAACCTAGTAATATTTTGGTAGAAATCCAATATGTAAAAACTTTTGAAATTATTATTATTAATACTATTATTACTAAAAGACTGATTATACATTTTACTTCAAATTGTGCACAAAAGTCAAGTATTGCATAGGAATAAACTGGTAACCTCTTTATGAAACCAAGATAACAAAAGAAAACGGTGGCTTAATAAATTATTTAAAAAATCAGCCTGAAAAACTAACACAGGCCAGCTTATTATTTTCACAATGGATATACCCTCCCAATAATAAAAAAAAATATTCGGAAAGCCCTAATACGTACCATTTTTTAATAGCCTAATTAGAACCTTTTATATTGGCAGGTAAACAATTTTATTGTGGGGCGGCTAAAATGGGTCCATTTTACAACGGAAAAATTACCTAGACAGGGTTGTTTACAATATTAGACATAAAATAAACTAAACACTCTTCTGTTGAGTTTCGAACTGAGTGGTTCTCTGTGTATCGATAAGCAAGTGTATGTGAAGACGAGAATGTCGAGTTGCAAAATTTCTCCTGACAAATTTTGTTATAATTGTGGAGAATTTCTCGTGAAATCACAAGCCAGGCCATTTTCCGAAAATGTAAAAAAGCCTATTTTAAATATTTTGGTGTGTTAATTGGGGATCAAGATAAGCGGTGGGCTCCCCAGGTGTGCTGTGTTAGTTGTAGTGTATCATTGGTGCAGTGGATGAAGAGAAAGAGAAAAAGTATGCCTTTTGCAGTTCCAATGGTATGGCGAGAACCCACCAATCATTCTGACGATTGTGATGTGACAAAGACTGAAGGTTATTCCAAAAAGGGAAAGCACAATATAGAATATCCAAATTGCAATTTGCCATACGACCTGTTCCTCATAATGCAAATTTGTCAGTGCCGATTACGCCTTTAAATTGGCAAGTTATTGATTTGGGAGATAATGGAGATAACGCATCATCAGACAGCTCAGAAAAACAGTGCACCGATCCCACTTACCACAGGTCCCAGTTCCGGCGAGCCACATTTGATTGTTCAAAGTGAATTAAATGATTTAGTACGTGATTTGGAGTTATCCAAGCAACAGTCAGAACTTCTGGGTTCCCGTCTTAAGGAATGGAACCTATTGGCCAAAGAAACAAAAATAACGAACTTCAGAAAAAGAAATGCTATGTTTTCTGAATTCTACAGTGTGGAAAATTCGTTGTGCGCGTGTACCGATATAGACAGTTTAATGCAGGAACTTGATATTGAACATTCTCCCCGTAAGTGGCGCTTATTCACAGACATTCATCTAAATATAGCTTAAAAACTGTGTTATTGCATAATGGAAATTTAAAACCCTCTATACCAGTTGCCCGTTGCAATGAAAGAAAATTATGAAAATGCGCATATTTTGGATAAAATAAACTACAATAGGTATAAATGGCAGATATGTGGGGACTTAAAAGTTATAGCGATTTTAGTGGGACTTCAGGGGAGATCTACAAAATATCGTTGTTTTCTTTGTTTATGTGACAGTCGTGCAGTAAATCAGCATTATGTAACAAAAATTTGGCCAGAAAGAAGCGAATTTCAACCGGGATCTCAAAATGTTAATTTTATACCTCTTGTTGATGATTTGCCTCCTCTTCAATTTAAATTTGGGCTGATGAAAAACTTTGTGAAGGCTCTGAATAAAGATGGTGATGGATTAAAATACCTAAGACAAGTCTTTCCCCAGTTTAGTGATGCCAAATTAAAACTAGGCGTTTTTACTGGGCCACAAATCAGAAAATTGCTTGAGGATGTCAATTTTACGGAAAAGCTTACCAGGCAGGAACTCAGAGCATGGAATTCATTTGTTAATGTAGTAAGAGGATTTTTAAGCAACAATATGGATGAAAATTACGAACAATTAGTTAATGAACTCTTAGATGCCTATAAAGCGCTTGGTGCCAGAATGTCATTAAAAATTCACTTCCTCCATTCCCATCTGTCATTTTTCCTGAAAATTTGGGAGCTGTTAGTGACGAGCAGGGTGAAAGGTTTCACCAAGTTATCAGAACAATGGAAATTTGGTACCAAAGACGATGCATCCAGCCATGATGGGTGACTACTGTTGGTTTTTGAAGAGAGAAGATAGAACACCTCATAAACGGAAAAAATAAAGTTTAATTAGTGTTTTAAGTTAATATTTTTCTCGTTTGCTTCTCTCTTAAATGCATGGTATGTTTAATAGGCGAAAACTGTAAACATAGTCAATAAACAAGATATAGATAGATATTAAGTATCGTAACATTCGATATGGTTCTACAACTCTAACAAGAAAACCCTACGTGCTACAACTTTTTATTTGTTATTTTCGTATTTAGATAGGTCCATTCTATTAGATTATGTTATTCTGATTTGTGTTGCAACAAACATTTTTTTTTGTCGGCCAGTGTTATTAGATTATTAGAAAACTTCCATTAAAGTTGATAGCATTTCTGGTTAAACTGGAATTCAATTTTTTTAGTAAAAATCTTCCTCATAATCATATATCACTTTGAAATTTGAAATTGGTAGCGCTTCTCATAAAAAAGTATTTTCGCTTTTAAAAAACTGTTTAACTGTCCTAGGATCTCCCTGGGTAGTCGAAAACAATTCATTAAAAAAAAAACAATATAAATTTAGCGCGCCTTACTGTATTTTTTTTAGGAAGCTGTTTCGTCCCCTTAGATTAACTCTCATAGAAAAATAAATAAATAAATAAATTTGCCCTGTTTTATCATTAAAAAAAAAAACGAAACGTTATGGAAATAACGAATATCTTTAATTGTAATAACCTAGCATAAACGTAACCATCGCTAAATTGGGATCGTCATTTAGTAATTTGCTATTTTGTACAAGAACTACAATATACAGGCGGTTGGTTATTCGGGGATGTAACAAGTGTCACTTACTTTGGTTTGTTCAATCATAATTTGGAGATATGCGTCAGCTTCGGATAACTTGTTGTCAAAGTCTTTAATTGTAGGAGAGACGTGATAGGAGTCCCACTTTGTCTGAAAAAAGATATGTGATAACAATTTTACTTAAAAAAATATATAAAATATATAGTTTTTTTGTTATATTTATATGTAAGTATTACCACAAGATAACTTGGATTATTCTAGTTCCTGGTCCAGGAAAGACCCAAGGAATTTTTTTATTGTAGCTCTTTAAGAGCCCTTTTAAACTACCCAAAGTTTAGAATACTGGACCCTAATTGTAGCCCAGTTAATGAACCTAATTTTTTATTAGTGAAACTCTTAACAAATCCTTATAGTTGTTGAATAGTCGGCAGAGCCACCGGACCTTGTGCAACTTGATTCTTTTCTTTGGGGTACTGAAAAGAGCGAATGTTTGTATATTATCCACAATAATTTAGAAGAATTATTGATGTCTGTCTTAGTGTGACTCAAGAAATGCTCCAGAATGTGAAAAGGGGCTTTGAAAGTAGACTTTGTTATTGTCATTTTCAACATATGTTAAATGTAATAACATTAACATTTTTAACTCTGAGTGGAATTTTTATCTTAGGTAGAGAGGTATTCAAAAGCCGCCTGTGAAAAAACAAAAGGGAGCGACATCTTTTTCTTTGCCATTAGAAATTTGGCAGGGTATCCCCATAGATGGCGCACAACAGGTGTGTCTTCGAAATAAAGATGTGAAGACTTTATTTTCTTTGGTCATCAGATTTTTTTTTCCAATAAAGGCACATAGTAGTCTCTGTACGAACGCCAACTTGGATTGGCGCGGTCTTGGTTATAACTCTAAAAGTTGTGAAACCAAAAAATAAAGACAATGCAAGTTCGACATAAAGAATTTAGTGAAATTCACATAGGAAATATTAAACATCATAAATACATACCCGACTAGCGTGCCTAATGATCGTGTCCTCCAGCGCTTGGACCCATTTGTGGCGCTCTTCCGCGTCTCTGGCTTGAAAATGAAAAGTCTTGTGATCGACGGTGATAGTGAACGTGCTGTCATCTTCGTCGTCGATACCTATGATAGCACCTTTCAGTCGAACGCAACCCCTCCGAACGCCTCGCATCATTTTCTCTTTGGACTGAAAATAAAAGTTTTTTTAACATACATTACATAAATATTAGAATATACAAGGTGTCCGAAACAATCTTAGTAAGCTGGTAAAGCTAAAAAGTTCCATGTGAACCAACAAACCAACTTTTTTGGGTATTTAAGCTTTTTTGCCCCTTCTGGGGGTGGCATGACTATCCTATATAGAGTTTTGCTCTACTTTAGGGGCATTTAAAAGACAAAATATATCAACCTGTTTTCGAATAACAATGATAATGATAAAAACAATTTTAAATATCTTGTTACTTGCATTCTAGAAGGAATTCAACATCTATTCAATACCACATTTTTCTTAAATATCGTTGTGGTTCGTACGAATAATAGATAAAATAGAGATCATTTTCTTTATAAACAATGTAATACAAATTAACTAGAGGCAGCCAGATGGTTCAGTGCCGGTTTTTCAGATAGACTAGTTTTTCCAAGTTACGTGAAAAGAGTTGTTTCCAAGTTCGTAACAAATAAATTATTAAGATGCTTTTTGATCTCGCTGTCCTGTTAAAAGGAAGAACTTCAAATTCAGGTTCTAGGAATATTTGCAATTCAACCGAAGCAACCACTTTGAGAAGCAGCTGAGATGTTGTTATCTGAGGTGTTTTTCGTACTAAAACCACCCCGGTCTGTTACTTTACAACAAGTTGAAAATCCCATTCCAATCCGTTTATGTAGTTGCAAAAAAAATCACCGACACACACTGACAGGTCGAAAATTGAATCTCCTTTGTTTGAAGTCGTTTAAAAAAATCATAAATTTTATCCCTACAAAATTAATTTTGTACAAGAAACTATTTAAGATAACCCAGTCTCAAATTAAAGTTTTGTGAAGAAATCTTATATTTAACTGAAACATAACCATACTACTTTAGGATATCTTTTAGTGATAAAGCATTTTTTTCAACAGAGTTACTTTTCTCAACTGGTTTCAAGAAGCTTCAAGGAACTGTTATACCTGAAGCTACAATTAAAGACGACGATTTTAACTATAACCCAATTTTGAAAGCAGGATGGAGCGTTTTTGCACTATGAATTAGGTTGGACTGGGCGTGGAGCAGTTGTTGAAGAGTCTGCCCGGTCACCGGACCTTGTTCCACTTGATCCGTTTCTCTAGGGTTACCTAAAAAGGGCGAGTGTACAAACAACAATAATTTAGAAGAATTACTAGTATCTGCCTTACTGTGACTCCTAAAATACTCCAGAATATGAGAAGGGAATTTGAATAATACTCTATTATTGCCATAATTTAGAAATATTACTGGTGTCTCCCTAGTGTGACTCCTGAAATACTCCATAATGTGAGAAGGGAATTTGAAATAGACTTTATTATTGTCAATAAGTTAAACGTGGTTATTTTTAAATATTGCAAAATATAATTCAAAATAACATTTTAACTCTACACGAGTGGAATTTTTACTTTTAAAGGCCTCTATAGTAATGTACAACTCGACACAAGACTGAAAAAACATCCAAAAACATACAACTTTCCAGTTTTATATTGATTTACACTATCACTTCCCGAGATATTAGTCCTTACTAAGATTTTTCGGCTACGGTGGTAGAGGCAAACAGCAAACTTCTAATAAAAAACAAACAGATCCCTGCAGACGCCTTGGGCAACTGAAGGCGAAACGTCCATAAATTATTAGCTTTTGCCAAGGTCTAATATCAAGACACAACACATATTGTTCAATGTGTTTCCTATTGGTTTGCGGTTTATTTCTGCGGAGTATAAACAAGTTTTGTTGAATGTTCAGCATGGGCTTCCTGGCACGGTGGTATCGGACTCGGCTTTGGATGCGGTGCATATATGCTCCAATTCTCGTTTAGGAGGATGACTTTTTTTAAGTTAAATACGTGAATGAATGAATATTTTTGATATGGATGGATCTAGTGATCAGTCCATTTCAAAAATGAAAGAAAGAGAAACACCTTTAGACCTTTACTAATGTATAATAAAGTTAGGTAAAATGGTAGAACAAAAAGACAACATTATAAAACAAATACCCAATATTAACAAGTTTTCAGCATACAAAAGAAGAGTAAGATCAAATTTAATGCAAAAACTGATAACTAATTTAAAAATAATGTCTTTTTATAATGTAATTTTGTCCCTGAAAGTGAAATATGATAAGTGGTTTCACTTTCACACTTCCGCAGAATCTTTGGGACAACTTTAACCCAAGTAGTCTGGAGTCTACGTCTTCAAACATAGACAGGGTTCATCCGGACTTGGATGCTAGGTACTGCTGTTTAATATTAATAGTATGAATATTAATTATCCAATAAATAAATAAATATATTAAGGTTGTTTGACCTCTTGGATAAGCGATTTACATGTGTGATTGTGAAGTTAGTCCAGTAAATGTTTACTGAACTATTTTGACAATCATGTAAATGGTTTATCCAAGAGATCAAGTAAGCTTAAATAAAGTCTTGAAAAAGCTCAACAAAATGAGCGAAACGTTCACTTGATATGAAAAATTGTGTTTTAACCTAGATCTCAGAAAATAAGGTTTCCATATACACACACACACATATATATATATATATATATATATATATATATATATATATATATATATATATACAGTGTGTTCCCGATTCGCTTCTCTATATTGGGATCTCGGCTCTTATTATACCTATGGCAAATGTTGAATGGGGAAAGTTTTAGAGGAAACTTATTACATTCGATATCTGGATTCAGATTTACGATCGACCACAAAGTTTGGGAAATATCGGCGAAAAAACGAAAACGGCGGATTTCGTTTTCGCCAGTATATCCAGAACGGTAAATTGTCAAAATGTGACATTATTCGGACACATTTTTAAGACAAATAAGATGGCGTATACGACACGTCTTCATTGTTTTTTGTTAACCCGCAACCCGCTTCAACATTCATTTTTCTTATGACCGCCATATTGGATTTATCGATTTTTGGAAAGAGCCTAAAATTTCCAGTCTAGTGATATCTCACAAGTACATTAAAGATTTTAGTGTCATCAAAATATCACACTTCGTAAATTAGGTTTCAATGTTTTTAAAGGAGGCCATGATTTATTTATCTCAAGATTACATTATTAAGTAAGTAATGTATTAAACGCATTGAATTTTCAATACAACATGGACATAAATAACGACTAAAATAATCTAAATGAGCTTAAACTACTTTGTAAGTGTGTAACATTAATTTACAAATCTGCAAAATGACGTCCATTTGCATCGAGACATTTTTGGCAATTGGTGACTGTTTTTCGTACAACCCTGGTAAGTGTATTTCGGTTAATATTTCTAAATGTGTCCAGAACTCTTTGTCTCAGGATTTCTATGGTCACGGGGGGATCAAATTCATAGATTCAGATCCATTCTTCGTGTAACCCCAGAGGTAGAAATCCAAGGGCGACAGGTCAGGGGATCCAGGAGGCCAAGATATTGGACCATTTAAATAAATTATTCTTTCGTTAAACTGCTCTCTTAAGAAGTTCCTGACCTAAATGGTATTGTGAGCCGGACATCCGTCTTGTTGAAACCAAGTTCTTCTTAATTCATCTTCCGTTAGAATAGCTCATAAGGCTGGTACAACTTGGTTTCGCAAAAGCTCTAGGTACCTCTGCCCCTTTAGGTTGTAGTCAAACAACAATGGTCCAATAAGTCGATTTCCTGAAATGATTAATAATTTATAAATAGATGCCCAACAGTCAAGGGCGGCAGGGTCGGCCGGGTGGTACTAGAAACTATAAAGGGAAAATTATCTTTATTAAAAAGTAGATACTTTCTTTCCAAAAATAATTATCGAAACATCCCGTCATGAATGAGCTTGTATACAGTTAAAACCTATTCAGCTTTATTATGAAAAAGAAAAACATATTTGGTTAGCGGGAACTAATAGCCGTAATAAATTATTTTGTTGGTATTGCATATTAATTTCGTAAATACTAAATCAATTTATTTCAGTGATATAATAATGTTAAAGAAGTACACCGTACCTTAATAAAACATAAAATATCAAAAGAACAAACCCCTTGCGCTTCGGAAATACAGCTCAACGCCTTTCTATAAATCATAATGAAAATCGAAAAATAATTCGACATTTGATCAATATGGAATTTTTTTCATAACGCAAGAACTAGGCTTCCCGGGTAATAATAAATCATTAAATTCAGACAATCAAAATAATTTTAGAGAATTAGCTAAATCTGCAGAAAATTTAGCTAAAGTGTTAATAAATCTATAGAACCCAATTCTATTTTTATAGGTTCTTCGAAACTACAATACAAAATGAGTGAATAAAAATATAATACAATATCAAAACAGTAAGTTGTCTGACTAGAGTAGAACGGTTTACTTATTAGATTATACTCTTTTAGTATCATTAAAGAACTAAACGAAAAAAAAAGATTATTATTTGACCATCATTTGGTGCCTATTTAAAAAAGATTGGTTAGATTAACTTACTAATGATCCCACATCAAACGTTACTTCCAAATCTGATCTGAAGACGTCTCTCTGCCACTTCGTGAGGATTTTGCACAGCCCAATGATGACGGTTATGCCTATTAAAGACTCCACAATATGTGAACCTGCCCTCATCGGACCACAAGACATGATTTACAAAATAAGGATTTTCATTACATCTCCTAGTATACCACTCACAGAACTGTAGTCGTCTTGGAAAATCAGTTTCCTTAAGTCCTTGTACTATTATGGGTTTGTATGGATGGTACTTATTCTTTTTTAAAACTCTCTGTACTGTTGATTTTGGCACATTAGTTTCCTGTTCTACGGTTCTTACCGATGCACTAGATTGTTCGAAGGCACCATGGTTTGTTAAATTAACTACGATTTTCCTAAACTGAGTTTTATAAGGCTGCCGTCGTTTCTGTATGATTGAAAGTACAGAGCTAACATGTCACCCTTTTCTTCATTTGAATACGGAATGCCGGCCATTTTCTATAGGTTTTGACAATTTATGTGTCAGATTTACGATTTTATTGGGATAAAAGCGTACCTACTACTTATTAAAACACAGCTTTGATACTTTCAACTATTTAACTTAACGTCAAAGTCAAAATCCAATTTTGTTACAGATAAATCGTGGCCTCCTTAGAAAAGCATTGAGAATTAACATTACTTTAAATCCAATATGGCGGCCATAAGAAAAATTAAAGTTGAGGCGGGTTGCAGGTTAACTAAAAACAATGAAGACGTGTCGTATACGCTATCTTATTTGTCTTAAAAATGTGTCCCAATAATGTCACATTTTGGCAGCTGTCAAATCTACCGTTCTGGATATACTGGCCAAAAACAAAATCCGCCATTTTCGGTTTTCCCCGATATTTCCAAAAACAATTGATCGGTTGTAAATCTGAAGCCGGATATCGAATGCAATAAGTTTCCTCTAAAACTTTCCTTATTTAGCCTTTGCTGTAGGTATAATAGGAGCCGAGATCCCTGTATAGAGAAGCGAATCTGGGACACACTGTATATATATATATATATATATATATATATATATATATATATATATATATATATACATATATATATAACGGGGATTCGGCCTAACAATATATATTACATATATGTGGTGACCAAAAAGTCTGGGTTAATAGCCATAGATTCATTTGAAAATTCACCTTTTCAATTATAGAAACCAATCTTAACCCAATGGTTACCACACATTGTGAAACTGGACCTTAATAATATAATATGACAAGCTTTCAAAATAATTCAATTCTTCTTCAGAGGTTTATATATAACATAATTTTCAGAAAATTTAAATTTCTTTAAGTACCTTTTATTTGTAAAAAAACATAAATTTTCTGATAATAATTATGTTATATATACTTAAAGTGATAATATCAAAGTTTTATTTTAAGCTTACACAATTAATACGTTTTTCTACAAATCTACGTTCAAAACAAGACAGTGTAGTAAAGAAATGATAATTATTTTACACCAAATAATCATTGTCGCGTAACTGCGTCAATTGTTATTAGTGCACTAGACTCCTGCTTGAAAATAATTGGGCCTATCTAGTACCCATAAATAGTACATTTTTTATGACGCAAATAAAAAAGATTACTAAACATAATACGATAATTGCCCGATGAAAAAACAAATGGAAAGCTAAGATATATATGTCGAATGTATTAAACAACTAAAGTATCTTAAACCGATTTCAATGAGAATTATTACTCATTTACAAAACCACAACAGTGATAAAAAATAAATCCTACAATAGAAGATTTAAATATACTAAAAAACAGGATTTTTCCCAATTGTTTTGACGAGACGAAAAACTTTTTTGTTTGTGGGATTACGAAAAAAGTCACTCTTCATAAAAACTTTCGCCTTTTTTCAAACCGCCACAAAAACTTCCAAATTTAATGCGGAGGGCCTTCAAACAAAATAAAAAGTGTTAAAAACGGTGAAGAGTGCTTCTGTTTTTTTCTTAAAGATGCACATAGGTACTTGAGTAAAGTTTGTAGGAACCTATTTCGCATTTGAATTACGAGTAGTCAATTTTAAGTTGTACCAAAAAGCATAACAATATCATGTAATCTAAAAATAAATTAAAACCTATAAACAACTAGTGACGTACCATACTTTTTTCTACAAATATCAATTACCTTCCCCTACCGCACGCCATTGAAATGGATGTTTATGATCTTATTACGTTTAAATAAGACCCTTACTACTACGAGCCCTATGTTATATGCCTATATGTGCAGGCGCTCTACAGGGTTTTCTGTTATATTTTGAACGGGGTCTACATGCTTGATTTTTAGAAAAAGAAAAAAATTCGAAAGTTTGTTAAGTTCATAAGAAGTTTAACGGCCATTCGGACAAATAAGTCTGCCTTTGATAAGCTAATTCAGGTATAGAGTCCACATCTCATGGACCATTATACGGATAAGCCTTTAAGCATTTTTCATCATCTCTACCAGCACAATTGACGAAGTTTCGCCCTTTTTGGGCTCATCAGGCCAATGCAGCCGTATGATAGAGATGATGAAAAATATTCAACGGCAGTTTGACTATAGACGATGAAAAGTTAAGGCAGTAAGAAATTAACCCAAAGAGTAAAGAAGCGTCATCTATGGGTATAAGTGTGAGGCTTGTTATTTGAACCTCTAGTAGTAATGTAAAAGTTAAAAACACAAGCGCGATATGGGAAGGCTCTCAATTTTCTGTTTGCTGTGCGATACCAACTATTGTTGGCGAAACGACGGCGCCAAAGGATGAAAATCCATGATATCGGCTTTTTAGACCAAACTTTCAATAAGAACAAAAAAGTAAATAACGTCCGTAGATAAATTAATAGGAAGCTTAACGGCCATTCGGACAAATAATTCTGCCTTTGATAAGCTAATTCAGGTATAGGGTCCAAATCTCATGGGACCATTATACCGACAAGCCTTTAAGCATTTTTCATCATCTCTACCGGCACAATTGACGACGTTTCGCCCTTTTGGAGATTTGGACCCTATACCTGAATTAGCTTATCAAAGGCAGAATTATTTGTCTGAATGGCCGTTAAACTTCCTATTAATTTATCTACGGACGTTATTTACTTTTTTGTTCTTGTTGTTAAGTGTTATCTGAACCGCCAGAATTTGCTAAACGTATTAACAAATGACAATTGCAAATTAAAAAATTCAGCACAGACTTTGTTATTTTAAATGAGACACCCTGTATACTTTTAATTCGTTAGAAAGAACATTTTTTTCTGATTTCAAAAATATATACTTTGTCTATGTTCAGATTAACGGTTATCGCATACATTTAGTCTAAAACATGGAAAAATCAAGTGCTCTGGCTCATAGTAAATTTAACATAGGCGGCTTTGATTTCAATTCAATTTTTATTTTAACGTGGCCATTTTGTCACTGGTTTCGGACACCTGATTTACTCAATTTCTTAATTATAGAGTATTCTGACAAAGAAAAATCAATTATTTTACTGCATAGACCTAATTTAATTTAATTTTAATTTATTTAATAATAAATAACAATAATACAATCTTTAAAAATCATTTCTAAATGTTTATAATTTAACACACACTTACTGTTTATTTTGTCCAAGACTTACTTACAAATATTAAATTATTTAAATTGAGTTTAATGAGCTATTTGTATGAAACAATAATCTGAATAATAATAGATGTTTTAATATTGATACCGGGAAGAAAATGAAGCTACATGTTTTTTTTATTTATTCATTTTGAAACAAGGATATTAAATATGAAGTAAGAATGGATAAACAAAAACAATATTATTTATGGAATAGATTTTATTTAGTCTATCCAACCCCCGTTATTTCTGAGATATTTTTCTAAGTTGTCTCTAAATCTACCAGTTATGGCTTGAAATGTAAACTCTGGATTATTTTCGTTTAAACTATTTATTTCGCCTTGCAATTTTAAAGTCAATTCCCAAATCGTTGGTGGTCTATTATAGTAAACTTTATTTTTAAGGTATCCCCAAAGAAAGAAATCTAGATGCGAAAGGTCTGGGCTATTCGCAGGCCAAGTTATGACACTGTGTCTCCCTATCCATATATCATATGTATTATTCAGGTATTCTGTAACTTCAATAATATTATGACAAGGGGCCCCATTTGTCAGAATACCCCATAATTAAGAAATTAAGTAAATCAGGTGCCCACAACCAGTGACAAAATGGCCAGAGAACTTGATTTCTCCAGGTTTTAGATCAAATTTATGCGATAACCGTTAGTCTGAACATAGACAAAGTATATATTTTTGAAAACAGAAAAATGTTCTTTCCAACAAAGTCGATGCTCAATTTTTTAATTTGCAATTGTCATTTATTAATCTTTTTAGCAAATTCTGGCGGTTCAGACAGAACCCAACAACTTTTGAATTCAACGTTTTTTTCTATCTCTAAAAATAAAGCGTGTAGACCCCATTCAAAATATAACCGAAAACCCTGTACAAAATGGTAAAAAATATATTTACGTTTAATTTAAACCGTTTTTTTTGGCTTCCTAACCGAAAAATCAAGTCACATACTCTTTACCTAACATAAAGTCCGATTGTAAATAATAATAATTTTATTTTGCATAAACTAGATAACAAAAACATAACAAATTTGTTGACAAATATTCGAACACACTTGAATCTTATAATTTAATTAATTAATAAGAGTTAACATCACCTTCTGAGGCAATAACGACTTGTATGCGTTTTTGGCATGGAATCTACTAAAGCCCTGCAATATTTAGGAGTGAAAGTGTCCAAATTCGCGAGATTTTTGCCTTTAATGCCACAACTATACGCTGATGATCGTTACTCAACTTCTCTTGTTCCTAGCTATCAGACTTATCACTAAAACTTAGCCATTGTATTATTGTCATCATTTCAGGTCCTTAGATTAATTTGCGTTCGGTCATGGCCACCTAGATGCAATTTTAAAAATGGCTATAAAAAATCAAGTAGACGTAAAAATTTGTTAAAATGTCACATTCTGATTCAGAATTGTCTCAGGAATCCAAAAATGTAAAAATATACAGAGT
The DNA here is from genome assembly GCA_030620095.1 of Kuschelorhynchus macadamiae. Lineage (NCBI taxonomy): Eukaryota > Metazoa > Arthropoda > Insecta > Coleoptera > Curculionidae > Kuschelorhynchus > Kuschelorhynchus macadamiae. The sequence goes on from JAUTXW010000090.1 coordinate 82,405, forward strand.
GTTCCATTAAAAAAATCGAAACTATAGTCATTTCCGTTGAACCCAAAAATTGACACCCCTTCTCTCGACAACAAGACATCTTAGGACACATGTTTATATACATCTTTAGTCATCAAATAAGTCAAGGATTACCTCTATCATTATGGCTAGGAATATCCTGTATCATAAGCACTAAATTTACATACTAAAGTCACACCACGCTCTTGTATCTGAACACTGTTGCCCCCCCCCCCATCCCTGGAAAATGGTTCTACAGGCGCCGTGCCCTATATTCTGAAAAATATATGAATAAATATAAACCAAGGAAAAGTAAAACTTGCCTCCTCGATGATTTTTCATATCTAATTCACTACTTAAATGTATATTGCCGAACATATTATAATTAATATGAAAATACTTTACGCAAACCATTAAATCGAAGATTATTACGGTTTTATACCACGTATTAACTAACTATTGTTTGTACTTCATTTATTTTCAAAATGTAAATATGACTACAGGGGATAGTTCAAACGTTCATATTTCATTTTCCGCACAAGCCGCCTTTATTTCTTAGGGAAAATACAAAACAAAATCAACTTATAAAAGTTCCCAACCAGCATTTTTAGTCACTGTTACGAATCGGTGACCACATAAAAAAACCTTAAACTAGTGATGGGAACCGTTTAGGCATCGTGGGTTCTTTCAATTAAAGCTCTCTCAAAGTCCACTTTGCGGCCGTTTGTAGCTATAGCTCTCACACTTACAGACGCAAATCTGGCGAGGGGCGTGTCGTATCAGAAAACCGTGTTTTTCGAAAAAAAGTAGACATCTGGTCCTAAAACTAATTAGGGCATCAGAAAGTGGTTAAAAAGCTACATAAAATGGACTATTTAGAAAGGGTCCTGGATTATATACAGGGGGTGCACTAACGAGGTGAAGTTTGCACCAAAATTCCCAAGACTGGGTACATTTTTTAACGTTATCCTGTATTACAAGCAAACTAATATATCTAAGCCCGTAGGGTATTTTTTTACGAAACAAGATATTTTTAGGTAGACCGTGACCATATTTCATGTTTATAACTTTAACGGTTAGATTACTGCAATTTTTTAAAGTTGATAATTTAAATTCCAATTTTAACCTCATTTTGCCGCTTACTGCGAATAGTAATCGGAATTATTTCCAGACCCGCGCATGGATCATTTATTTGGCTACAAAAAAGCTCTAATAACATTTCCCTCTAACTACTTAGCAAGTGGGTGAAAATTCGATTTAAAGAAAAAAGTGCACATATCGGTCAAAAATCGAGGTACCGATCCATATACGACGAGAAATGATAGGTGGCTTTGAGCTAGGATGATTTACAAAGATATTTGACATGTCATTTGTGATAGATGTCACGACTGAGTTTTGGTTTGTTTAAAGCAAATATTTCCCTGATATTTTTTTATTGTTTCGATTTATGTTTGTTGTGCATTTGCGCGTTAAAGAGATAGAAATTTTTGAGAAAAACTGATTTTTTTTTCAAATAAAAAAGTATAAAAGTACTCAAAAAGATACACAAAATAGATGGTTTGGAAAAGATCTTGGAATATATACAGGGGTTGCAATTACGAGGTAAAGTTTGCACACAAAACTGTGTTTTTTCTTAACTTTTAAACTGCTTCATTTTTGTGAATACCGTTTTCAAAATTCGATGTAACTTTTAGGGGAGTAATTTATTTAAAAAAACAGACAGCTCTCAAAAAAACTGATTTTTTTATGTAAGTTTTGAACTACTTAAAATTTATACAGTTCCATGTAATTTTTAGGGGCATCATCTATTTGAAATTTTTTCTGAGATATGTCAAAAAAATTAATTCCCGGTAATTTCATTTTCAAATACGGTAGGTACGTTTTATTAAGGTAATTAAAAAAAATACATGTCAAAAAAATTATTTCCTCATAACGTCTGAACTGCTTAAAATTTTTAGATTCAAGTTTCACAGTTTCTTCTAACTTTTAATGTCGTAATTTATTTTAGAGAAATATTTTTGCAGCTATCCAAAAAACGTCTAGTATTCCTAACTTTTAAATAGCTATTTTTTTTGTAAAGAGATTTTTACAGATAAATGTAAATCATTCCATATATATAGATATATATATATATATCAATATATATATATATACAAGCTACCAATATATAAATTAGTGTGCATTACAATATATATATATACTGGAAACAAAAACGGTTTTCTGGCATATATATATATTTATATATATATATATCAACAAGTTTTGTGTTCAAAAGTTTTTAACACGGAGGAAATTATGGGCATTGCAACAAAAATTGTGAATTACATCCGTGCACGAAGCTTGCAACGGCTGCTCTTTAAGTTGCAGTTGGAAGATAGGGAGTCAGCTGAACACACTGATTTAGTTCTTAACACGGACGTCAGGTGGTTGAGTCGCGGAAAATTCCTAGAAAGGTTTCAAGAATTATTGCCCGAAATAACAGCTTTTCTAGACGAAAGAGGTGATGACACTCAGATGTTGAAAAACGAAAAATGGCTGACTGATTTGGCATTTTTGACTGACATCACAATGCACTTAAACACCATTAACTAGGAGCTTCAAGGTAAAGGAAAAACTGTTATTGAGATGATTAGCGCAGTAAAGGCATTCAAAAGTAAATTGCAACTTATGATAGCTCAACTGAAAAGAAACGATCTGAAACATTTTCCGTCTTTGAAAACAAGGATTTCTCAGTTGAATTATGATACGTATAAGGCTGAATTATCAAATATTTTGGGACAATTCGAAATGCATTTTTATGATTGTAGTAAATTGACAAATGTAGCATCATTTATGAGTTATCCTTTTTCATGTAAAAACATTGAGGAATTAGCTACTGAAATAGCAAGTCAGTTTAATATGAACTCATGTTCTGTTGAAAATGAGTTGGTGCAGATTATATCAGATTTACATCTCAAAGCTACAGCATCTGATACAAATTTCTGGTGTTTTATATCTGAAGATAAATATCCGAATCTAAGGCAAATCGCCCTTCAACTGACAGCAATGTTTGGGTCAACTTACTTGTGCGAGTCTGCATTTTCTGAAATGAAGATAATTAAGTCAAAATATCGCAATCGACTAACTGACGATCATATGTCATTATGCTTGCGACTAGCACTCAGTGGTTACGTACCATCTTATGAAAAGTATGCTGAGGACATGCAGTGCCACGCTTCAACATCCAAAGTCACTCCTTAGTTAATTTTAACACTATATGTAACTCTTTTGTTTTGTAACAACCAATAAACTCGCAATTTTGAATAACTATGAGTTTTTTCATTGATATTGTAGAGAAGAACCTTACTAAACCTAACCCAAACCTTAACTAAAATAATGTATATTGTGCGGAAAGCTAATATCTATATATGCTACGGTACACCCTACCTAGGTAGGTAGGTAGGGTGTATGTATCATGTATGGACGACAACTCTGCATAACACATACTTGCAGCCTCTCAGAGTCGATAGTAAGTAGTCTAAAAATATTGAGGTAGATTGCCAGCAGTTCAACTTTGAGCACCCCTGATCTAAATCAACATCATTCTAATATAAAATTCACTATGTGAATCATGGGAGTCAGCTGATGTCATTCGTTTTCTTGATGCCATACTGTTTACAGGAAACCGACACATACGAATAAATATTTAAATTTTAGTTCCCACCATCCTCCATTTCAGAAACAATCCGTCATCAATTCATTAGTCTTTAGGGCTTTGTCAATATGTGATGCAAATTCAAATCCGAACGAAACAAAAAAAGTGAAGCTTTAACATCGAACGGATCTTGCATTGAATATATATTCAATTAGGTATTATAATAATCCCAGATATGAACAAATATTGGACACTCAACCATTTTTGCAGGTTTCCTTTTTCCAGGGTACCACAGATAAAATTGCAAGAATTCTGTGAAAATCCAACATTCGCACAATGTTTAATACACACAAAAATATTGGAATTTGATCTTATTCAGTCAAAATTCCTGAAGATGCATCGTACAATCGCAAGCCAAACGTCGGAAAGAAATTCAAATTTGACCCGGTCTAAACCCAATAATCATGATTTCTTAAACCAATCTTTTGCCCAAAATTTCTTCTTTCCTTTTCTCATTCAGTGTTCCGGTCTCGGGAAGTAAATATTCCTGAAGATGCCTTGTGCAATCGAAAGCGAAACGTCGGAAGTTGATTCCATTTTGATACAGCCTAATCCCAAGAACCATGAGTTTTTATTTTGTTCTAAATTAGGGCTACGTGAGTCCTAGAAACCAATGATTACAGTGAGGCACGCTTCAGTAGGCACAGTTTAACTATAAATACCTGAACTCTGCTCATCGGAGGTCATTCATCACAGTTTTGATCTTGTTCAGTCTAAGATTGCTGAATATAAACATAAACATATTTATTGAATCCTTGGCCAGTACAGAATACATATGGAGCAAGTAACATATGGTCCCACTGCTTCTAAGCAATGGGATAGAACATTTTTAAATTAAGATATAAATTTTATACATTGACAAAGAGTATATAGCAGAATTATTACAAAATACAAAAGTGTAATAAATATTCTTAAGATTCTAAATATTCATGAACACCATAAAAACATTGAGGTATTAGATATTCTTTGACAGTTCTTTTAAACACATTTTCATTATGCACAAATCAGTGGCGACTCGCCAGGGGACGCGGGTAAAGCGCCGTTTCACCTACATTTTCCAATCAATTTACTTAAAAATAATATTTTTAAAATATTAAGCATTTTATAATCTACATTTTTATTATAAAAATGTAGTATGTTTCATATAAATTCACAATATTTACTTAATAATTCCGTTATTTTCTATCAAAACTAGTGCGTTATATACTCAAAAAATAATAATGATTTCAAAACGTCGCGCTGAACACCTTTTCATAAGAGCGACCCATTGAGGAATCACAATCGGCAGTAACAAATTCCGCATCAAACTCCCCCCGCACGCCGGCTTTCGCGCTTAGATTTGTTAACAGCAGTTGCTATGGCAACGCAATGGTGAATATCCGTAAGCCAAATAGAGATGAGAGCGGCGTAAACTGCTGCTGCAGGCGCTTGTTCGCTTGTTATAAAATTAACGTAAAAACGGTCTTAAAGACTTACAACACTTAAAAGAAAAAATAAAAAAACATGCGTTTTCTTCAGATCACATGAAATATTCAGTGAAATATGCTACAGTCGGAAGTGTTGATATTCGCGCTTAGCTAGACACAGCTTATAGAAAATCCCTTAGAGATTTTAATGAAAATGTATCCAAAAATCGTTATATTTTAAACAAAATTATAGATTGTGTAAAATTTTGTGGGGCATTCGAGCTGGCACTACGTGGTCATGATGAAACAGCTTTGTCTGGAAATCCAGGGGTTTTTCGAGGGCTTATACATTTTGTTGAGGAGTTGGGCCAAGATAGACTATCCGCTTTAGCAATGTTAAGTACCGAGAAATCGTTTATAAAAGAAATGTGCGTGCAATTTTAACGAACGTGTCATTCAGCATGACTCCAATTCTAAAGAACGAAGAGTAGACCTGAACTTCAAGAGAATTTAAAGCTCAATTTAAAGATAAGATATTTATTTTTATTTTAAGTATGCCTATTTTTAAATTTGTTATTGACCTCTCAATATAATTCACCACTACTGGGCAAGTGCATCCCCCCTTTTAAAAAGAGGTACTACTTTTGCTGTTTTCAAAATGCTCGGAAAAATCCTGTCCATAAGCGACCAGTTGATTAAATATGTCAGGGGAAGTAGTAGAGCAGAGGTGCACAAACGGTCGATCGCGATTGACCAGCCGATCGCGAGTGCTTTTTGAGTAGATCTCGAGAAGAAAATTTTTTTTAATAAGTAGGTACTTAACTAAACTACAAAAATGTATTACGTAATAAAATAACACACTGCTAGCGGCAAAAGGCGGCTTTATCAAAGGAACGCGCGGTACTTGTCAAAGAAAAGGCGCGTTTTTTATTCTTGCCGCTTTTCTAGAAATTTCGGGCGGCGCGTTTGATGGGAACATTCGAGACTTTCGTTCACGCCGATATAAATGTTGCGCCTGCAGGAATTGGAGTCATTCTGAATTGCAACTTGAAGGCAATACTACGTCGATACAAAGTTTATTATTAAATAGTACAAAATGAGTGCAGCGAAGAAATCTAAAACGTATCATTTTAATAACGATTGGGAGGAAGAATTTTTGTTTTGTATGGTGAAGGGTAAGTGCATTTGTCTTATTTGTCGTGCGTCAGTTGCAATACCTAAGCGTGGTAACTTAGAGAGGCATCATAAAACGGTTCATAAAAACTATGAAAAGGATTTTCCGCCACAGAGTGAATTAAGAAAACGAAAAGTACGTGATTTGATATCTTGTTTGAAAAAAGAACAAACCATGTTCACAAGACAACAACAATCAAAAGCTGCTACGATCGCGTCATTTAAAATATCTCACATATTCGCGAAATACAAGAAACCATTCGAAGATGGATCGGTTGTGAAGGAAGCATTTATTGAAGCGGGTGAGACTTTATTTGGAGATTTTAAAAATAAAACAGAAATCATGTCTGCTATTAGAGAACTTCAGTTATCTCGTCCGACTGTCACAAGGCGTATTGAAGTCATGAGTCAGGACATGGCAGATAAACTAAAAAATGATATCATGGAATGTACATAAAAATCCACCGATATGACAGACACTGCCCAGCTGTGTATTTTTACTCGGATGGTATTCAATGACATGTTGGCCAAGGAAGAATTTTTGACAATCATTCCTCCACGTTTTCTTCAATTTTGTAAAAAACTACAAGCTACCAATATATAAATTAGTGTGCATTACAACCGATGGAGCAACACAAAAACGGTTTTGTGGCATTGTGTCGAGCTAATGAAGATTTCCCTTCATTTTTTTTCAATCCATTGCATTATACATCAACAAGTTCTGTGTTCAAAAGTTTTAAACACGGAGGAAATCATGGGCATTGCAACAAAAATTGTGAATTCCATCCATGCGCGTAGCTTGCAACGGCGGCTCTTTAAGTTGCAGTTGGAAGATAGGGAGTCAGCTAAACACACTGATTTAGTTCTTCACCCGGACGTCAGGTGGTTGAGTCGCGGAAAATTCCTAGAAAGGTTTCAAGAATTATTGCCCGAAATAACAGCTTTTCTAGACGAAAGAGATGATGACACTCAGATGTTGAAAAACGAAAAATGCCTGACTGATGTGGTATTTTTGACTGAAATCGCAATGCACTTAAACACCATTAACTTGGAGCTTCAAGGTGAAGGAAAAACTGTTATTGAGATGATTAGCGCAGTAAACGCGTTCAAAAGTAAATTGCAACTTAAGATAAATCAACTGAGAAGAAAGGATCTGAAACATTTTCCGTCTTTGAAAGTAAGGATTCCTCAGTTGAATTATGATACATATGAGCTTGAATTATCAAATATTTTGGGACGATTCGAAATGCGTTTTTATGATTGTAGTAAATTGGCAAATGTAGCATCATTTATGAGTTATCCTTTTTCATGTAAAAACGTTGAGGAATTAGCTACTGAAATAGCAAGTCAGTTTAATATGAACTCATGTTCAGTGAAAAGTATGCTGAGGACATGCAGTACCACGCTTCAACATCCAAAGTCACTCCTTAGTTAAGTTTAACACCATATGTAACTCTTTTGTTTTGTAACAACCAATAAACTCGCAATTTTGAATACCTATGAGTTTTTTCATTAATATTGTAGAGAAGAACCTAACTAAACCTAACCCAAAACTTGACTAAAATACTGTATATTATGCGGAAAGCTAATATCTATATATGCTACGGTACACCCTACCACCTAGGTAGGTAGGTAGGTAGGTAGAGTGTATGTATCGTGTATGTACGACAACCCTGCATTACACATACTTGCAGCCTCTCAGAGTCGATCGTAAGTAGTCTAAAAATATTGAGGTAGATCGCCAGCAGTTCAAGTTTGAGCACCCCTGTAGTAGAGTATTAGCAATTATTTTTAAAACAGCTGATGGTATGTTATCTGTCCCAACAGAGGTAGTATTTTTTTAGTTTCTTAATTGTTGTCATGATTCCGTATTCATTAAGAGGCTGTAGTAACATTGTGTTTGGAAGTGATCTGTTCTCTGGGACATCACTAGGATTTAATAAAGTAACAGAAAGTGCTAAGATGTCTAATGCAATCGCAATCGAAACGTCGGAAAAAAAATTCTTTAACCAATCTTTTGATCAAAAATCACGGGGGTATTGTATGGTCCTGTGTTAATTGACACAAATGTGTAATCATACAGTATGATCAAAGACGTTTGACATGAATCCACGATCCTGTATGAACCGATTAAAACAACTTTCCGAGCACCAGCAGTATACAAACTACTAGTACAAGTTTAGATAGAACAATGAATTAATTTTCATATTTATTAAAAAGAATAATTGACACTTTGACATAATACAAATGATTTCATTAATTTTGTTATATACTCGGTAACGGAACGAGGAATGTTTAGTTTTCGCGACCTCCTCGAAGGGCCATTTAAAACCGACCTAATTAGACAAATTAAAGAGATATGGAAATAGCAACGTAACTTAATACCTATTCGGTCTGAGTTAATACAGTTTAGTGATAAATTAGAATCGTTCGCAAAAAATAATGGCTACCGTGGCTCAGTATATTAATGATTTTTTTGAACAATATGCAGGTTAGTGTCATTTGCTTTGCTCGATTTGTTACACGATCAATTTGTAAGTGATATTTGTGGGTGCAACAATCAAGGCACCCATAGAATTTGCGCCCTTCTCAAAAAAAGCAGTAAATTTCCTTTATCCGGAACTTCTCTCATTGTGAATATTTCCTCTTATTAAAATAATGACCCGGTTTAGTTCCGTATACCGGGTGTCAACGAATCTATTAGACAGGCCACAACTTTTAAAGTATTTGATGTATCAAAACGAAATTTCATATAGTTAAATGATAAATAAAGAGAAGAGTTTTCGTATATTTTTCACTTTCCGGTCACTTCCGGTTTCACCGGAGATGACTAGAGTCATTCGATTTTTTAAATGGAACAGTCTGTCTATTTTTACATTTTTGGATTCCTCAGACAATTCTGAATCAGAATGTGACATTTTAAAAACTTTTTACGCCTACTTGATTTGTTTATAGCCACTTTTCAAATTGCATCTAGGTGGCCATGACCGGACGCAAATTAATTTGAGGACCTGAAATGATGACAGAATAATACAATCCCTAAGTTTTAGTGATTAATCTGATGGCTAGGAATAAGAGAAGTTGATAAAATCAAACTTTTGTGTCTAACTATTTTTCTTCAAATGGCGACCCTTTTTAGACAAGCACTTTTCGAAAAGAAGATTTCTGTGCGAATCCAACGGTATTAACTTTTTTGCGATTGGATTAAAAATAAACTCAAAAATTAAATATTACTAAGAAAAATACTCGATAATCAATTATTTACTATTTTCAAATGTGCCATGGATATCCATGCTGGATATTAAGCAGGATTTTTAATTGTGACAGTTGGTTGATCAAGATTACTTACGTTGAATCTATCCATGCGTCATGTCACGTAAAGTCTGCCCAGCCTATCTCTGTTGATGAAAAGAATGCACGCCTATGCGCCTAACACTCGAAACAGCATTTTTTATACAGTTTTCTCAGTGGCGCAACTAGACACCGACTTTTGGGGGGCTCAAGCCCTGACATTTATAAGATAATATTGATTTGAGGAAAAACCCAATTTTAAAGAAACGGTGATTTTTTGTACATGATATTTTTTCCAAGTTGATAACGCCATGCAAATTTTCGTATTAACTTTATCTTAATCTTAACACTACAATGTATACAAAAAATTAAATAAATTTGCCGTATGTCACCGTTTTTCGAAATATTACCTCTTTTTTATTTTAAATATGTATAATCGAAAAAAAAAAATAAAAATCTACGCCAATGATTTCAGCAGTTTTTTAATGTTACATTTACCCCAACTATATCTATTTTCAATTTGACTATAATTGATTTGGCATTCCCAAAATATAAAATATTTACGGTTTTACACCCTTACAAAATTGAGACGCGTTTCTAATCTATTTCTTGGTAAAAGTTTGAAACAAATTAAAATGTGTTCTCAAAATATAAAATATTTACGGTTTTGTACTCTTAAAAAATCGGATATCTACGCCCATGGCATCCTAAATCTAAATTGTTGAGACACGGCTCTAATCTATTTCTTGGTACAAGTTTGAAACGACTTAAAATTTTACCAGTTCATCCAGTTTTTAGTCATATTTTTCTTTTACCTTTTATTAGGCCGAATTTTATCGAACGGCTAATAATTTAATTACAAACTCTCGATATTATCTAAGTTTTTATTTCCCTTATTATAATATATATATATTTTTTTAATAAATTACGACACTTAAAGCTACATAGAACGATGAAACCCGTATACCTATATAAATTTTAAGGAGTTCAAAAGTTACACACTTCTCCTGTATAACATAATATATGCTTTATTTGACCTGTTAACTGGAAACCTGCCAAACTACCCCCCTTTTTGGTCTACCCCGTATAATGAACAAACATTATTTTGATACAAAAAGTTAAATAACTTTTAAGTTTCGCTGTTTTTTGGAACCTCACCTCAATTTCATTTTAAATATGTATACTCGAGAAGAATTAAATATCTACGTCATTATTTTTCAATGTTAGAACATTTACCCCACCTATTTCTGACTTCAGTGGGACTATTATCGATTTTGCGTCCTAAAAATATGATTTTTTTTACTCTTTTATACCCCTTTCTCAAACTTTTAGTTTCAATAACCTCAAAATAAGCGCGCCCTCCGATCGTCGATTGACACCGCTGTCTTTCCACCTTGAGCGAAAACTCGTAACCTGGTCCGCATATACGAACATAAACATTTTGAATGTTAAAAATGTTTCGAACACCCTCACGCGATTTTGTACACTCCATGAGCCAGTAAATTTCGTTTTCGTAAGTATCCAATTCAATTGTCAAAAGTATACAAGGTGTTAAAAATTAAAAAAAAAACAAGAGAAAAATAAACTACGCTACGGAAAAATACCTTTTTATCCATTTTTCAAACAAAATGGAGTTAAAGTGTTATTTTTGAAAAAATATAGAAGGCGTTGGAACACAGTAAGAGATATTCTTTTCAAGTTTTTACCTTACCTATGTCGTAACTATTAACTATTGTAACAGCAAAATCAAAAGTATCTCAGAAAACAAACCTAAAAACGTTATTTATTGGTGCACCGCGACAAAATGAGAACCCGACGATCGATGGACAATAGTCGGCATTCGGCTTGCTCGGCTTTGCTCGCAAAATCACGCCAAATCTCATGTTTTGGTTGACCCTCACCAATCGCGTGTTGGGGGGGGGGCAAATTCCGAGTTTGGGGGCTAAGCTTCCTCTAGTTCCCCCTAGTTGCGCCACTGAGTTTTCTGCTGTCCCTCTTCAGATATCGTCAACAAATTTAGGAGTGCAAATCTGTATCTTTGGCTAACAAATAGTTAGAGTTAGAGTATTAAACAAAAATATAACTTCAATTAACTTCAATAACGCTGTAAAATGTAAAAGCCAATATTCGAGTTCACTGTAGTTGTTCAAAGTGCATTCCTCCTTGTTCACGACACATTCCCGCTCGTTCAATTGCTTCTCTCAACACGTTGTGCAACATTTGAGGCGTAATACTTCTAAATACACTCTCTTTTTCTTTAACATGTCCCCAAATGAAGAAATCGAGAATAGTGAGATCCGGTGAACGGGCGGGCCACCGTATCGGGCCATTGGTTGCAATAACTTTATTATTAAAATGTTCAATTAAATAATTAAGAACTTCTCGGGTATTGTGAGTCGGTGCTCTATCTTGCTGGAAGTAAATTTGGCGTAAAACTTCTAAAGGTAGATCATACAGATGTTGCTCAATTTCATTTTAGAGAAAGCCTAAGTACCTAACCCCTGTCAATTGGCCTTGAAATAAAATTGGCCCATTTATTTTGTTACCAACGACACCAGCCCAGACATCGACACCAAACCTTTCTTGAAAATTTCCTACTCTTATTTCACGTTGATTTTGTTGGGCCCAGTAACGAGTGTTTTGCTTGTTAAACATAGCATTATTAGTAAATCTGGATTCGTCAGAAAATAAGACAAAGTTGGTAATATTTCATTTCTACAATTTTGGAGCAACCAATCACAAAACAATACCCGTCTATGGCAAAAAATCCTCTTTTCAAAATGTGTTTGTCTAAAAAGGTTCGACATTTAAAAAAAAATAGTTACGACTCAAAAATTTGATTTTATCAACTTCTCTTGTTCCTAGGTATCAAACTAATCACTAAAACTTAGCGATTGTATTAACATCCAGGTCCTTAGATTAATTTCTGTCCGTCATAGCCACCTAGATGCAATTTTAAAAATCACATTCTGATTCAGAATTGCAGGAACCAAAAATCTAAAAATATACAGAGTATTTCATTTAAAAAATAAATCATTTCCGGTGAAATCGGAAGTGACCGGAAAGTGAAAAATATGCGAAAACTCTCCTCTTTATGTACCACTCACCTATACCAAATTTCGTTTTGATACATTAAAAACTTTAAAAGTTATAGCCTGTCTAATAGATTTGTTGACACCCGGTATAGTAATCTACTAACATATAAAGGGTGACCACGAACAACCCCTACAATGTGAAAAGGATGATTCTACATAAAAAAACACGAAAAAAATTTATATTAACCTATATCGAAATGCTCATTAAGGAGATACAGGGTGTTGAAATATAAATTTTATTTTATTTTTTATTAAATATCTGTTGCAAATAATAAAACTTTCTCACGAAATTGGGCATTCGAGGTATTTTTTGGGAAAAATAATTTGGTATTAGATTTCATGTAACACTTAGAGGGCGCTATGTACGCTACTATTATTTATGTAAATTTGCCCTAACTTTTTTGACGATGCACTTCTGGGTTTTTTTTACAAATAAATATTATTCCATAAGCACTATACTTACTCAACAACGTAGAGGTAACCGATTCTCGAGCAGTTTGCAAGTTTATGCGTCGATGCAAAGAAAACAAATTTTTTAATAATAATAAACTAAGGCGTATTTATTTCAAGACAATACAAAATTAAAAGCAAGTATGAATTATTTTCAAAATGTGTAAATGCTCCAATGAACCGGTTCGCCATTTGAAAAGTAAAGGAAAGTGTAAGTCTTTATTCATAAAAAATATACTTTTCAACAATGCTAGGTAACCGTTCTTAACAATAATAAACGCAAGTGTCATTTTTGAAGAATAAGCAGATACGCATTTAATATACGGGGAAGTTCAGTATAACCCTCGAGCGGCACAACGTAGATATGTTGAAAAGTTTCCGAATAGAATCCATCCCATTGATACAATTTTTACGGCACTTCACCAGAGGTTGAGGGGATCGGTGTCTCCAAAAAAAATGAAACGGGTAGGCATCCCGTTGTAGTGTGGGAATTCGAAGAAGCTATTCTGATGGATTTAGAAGATAACCCAGAATTAAGTTGTCGAACAAAAAAATTGAAGATCCAACTTTTTATTCTCCGATGAATCTAGTTTCACGAGAGACGGAATAAATAATTTACACAATTCACATCATTATACAACCAAACATCAACATAAGTTTAGTATTAATGTGTTCATTGGTATTGTAAACAACCTAATTAGACCTGTTGAGTTGCCAGGTCGACTAACAGGGGAAAAGTATTTAAATTTTCTTGAATATTTTACCCACATTACTAGAGGAAGTTCCTTAAAATATTCGGCAAGCCATGTGGTTAATGCACGATGGGTGTCCGGCTAATTTAAGTCGAAATGTGCGTCAATATCTGGACCAGACTTACGAAAATCAGTGGATTGGTAGAAAAACCAGTTCAATGGCCAGCTAGGTCGCCAGATTTAAATCCTTGTGATTTTTGTATATGGGGTTTTAAATGACATATGTAAATGTTCCAATACAAACGCGTGAGCAGCTCTGATTGCGAATTCAAAATGCCTGCAATGAGTTCAGACAAATGTATTTATAGACGTCTCTAAAAAAAAGAATTACATTATGCCTTCAAACTAATGGTCCTCACGTGGAGCATTTATTATAGTTTAGAATAATTCATACTTTCCTTTAATTTTGTATTGTCTCAAAATAAATACATATAAATTTTTGTAGACAAAAGAACACAAACTCCCAATATTGAACTAAACAACTGCGGGACTTCAACTTCTTGTTATAATTAAAAATTTTTCAACATTTTCTTACCCTCATACTGACAGGACTTATACAAAATATACATTCAACATACTAAATTTGTATACATAAAACATAAATATTACAAAATATTCACTTTGAAACTGTTTTAATATCTTCCGAGTATAAAACATTCTGTCAAAAAAATTAATTCTCTGGATTGAACAGTTTTCCATTATTTCAATAATATATACTGAATCTAGGCAAAAATTAAAACATACGTGATACCTACCAAATTTCTGATAAATTTTCAGTGGCATGCGATAGAAACTTAAAATAATTTCGCAAAGAAAAAGACTAACGTACCGTTGAAAACGTCCACCTATTACACAAAAAAACACACCGAAATGTTTATTTCAAATGCCTGAAACATAAACACAAACGATCTATTATCCATGATTTTTTTTATAAAAATATTTTTCTTGGCAATACTAAGTGATATCCCGAACGTCGCTGCGTAATTAAATATACTAACTTGTTCCAATGCATGTCACGGCAAAACATTTTACACAAAAAAAATTCTTAACTTATTGACGGTGATAATTCATTATTATAAGCCTTAGGGGGCTGAGATTCTGTAGAAAGGGGTCATCCCAAGACACCCCATGCGGCTTTGCCAGATTGTGCACAATTTCCCTATATGAGGGAAAACATAAATTTGGCAACCTCTCGCCCCAAAATGTTACAACAGTACAGTTCACTGTCACATTAATAACTTAATCATGTGAAACATTCACGTGGGTTTTAGCGCATATCGAAATTACAACGAACATCTAACATTTCAGAGAGGGCCAGACTAAGGCCTTTTACGATTAAGCACCGCGCAATAAACAACGAGCAAGCTTTATACCGAAACCGAATTTAATTTTTTTTTAATTCCAACAAACATTACTTTTTAAAATACTTATTAAGTCTTGCTAAAAAAATCAAAAATCTTACGTACTCCAGTAGCAAAATGGTTAGTGTTTGAAGTTAGTATGCTACATGCAACTAAAAAAAATCAGTATGTTTGTCGTTTAACAGTTATCAACAATAGTCATAAGATCGAACAAAAATTGTAAACAGAGTCATAAATATCCACCGCAAATTTTATACAAAACAAAAAGTTGAGATAAAAAATACGTGATTTTGAGTTGTGTTCCCCAGGCAATGATTATCTGGACTTATCAGATGTTTGCGTAGCGTATAAAAATATGTTTACTTAATTCATACCTCATAAATTAATTATTTTTTATTTAGAAACATATATGTGGCTAAAAAAAAATGCGAATAAACACAACCAAGACAAAGATTAATATACATGAAAGGTCATTAATATTATTGTTCTTAATCTCTTACTCCAGAAGCTTAATAAAGCAGATTTCATTAAGCCCAGTTTTTACGTAATGCACTGCCGTAGGTAATTTCTCATTAGAGTTAGAATCCGAAGAAAAGTTTTTAATTAAAAAAATGTATTAAAAATAGAACTGCCACTCTTAATTTTTGGGCATGATTCAAAATAAATTGGTGGTGCTTCAAAACGAAAAAGTCCAAGAAGCACTTTTTAAGCAGAATTAATCTGGTTTTAGAAAAGCGACAGTAGTGTACCAAAACTATCTCAACGAGTTTGCGATAAATGTGAAGTAAACCATTACAGACGGAAAACTTTAAACATCCCGTATCGTGAAAACGGAGCATTTTCGGACCAATGTTTATATGAACTTTTTTTCATATTTTTAGATGTAGAATCTGATCTGTATATGTATATGTATGTATATACAGGGTGATTCACGTTGAGTGTCCTATTAAAAGTTCTGGAGAACTATAAAAGGGATTTTTTCAAATTCGGCATACAGACAAAATAGGTAATAATCTATATTTTAAAAATATTTTCGCAAGTGCAGCGTTGTCACATCTCTCCGAAACCAATAGCAACATTAAAATTTCAAACAGAACACCCTATATTTTGTTGCAGTTTCAATTCTTGTTACGATTTTAAGTAACTTTTGTTAACATCTTTCTTACCCTCATCTCCTACCATTTTCTCTAAAAAATTAATTTATGATTTGTTTAAGAAAATCACCACGTTAATAATATTTATAATATAATAATATTTACCTGCGTAAGCAGATAATTGAAACTTTTTTTCTGGGTTAGAGAGTGCATATATTTAAAATAACTATATGTTAGAATAGCGATATATCATACAGGGTATCGTATAAAAAGGGCATTTTTATCGAAATTTAGTAATGGTGAAAACTCATTTATTTTAAATACAATACCCTGTATTTTATGGTATCTTCGAATAAACCAATACCTTAACCACAATATTTCCATATTTTTTAGAGAAAATGGTAGGAGATAAGTATAGGAAGATGTTAACAAAAGTTACTTAAAATTTGCGTAGAAAGAAAAAGAATAAAATATAGGATGTTCTATTTGAAACTTCAATGTTGCTATTCGGAGAGATGTGGCAAAAAAATCGAAAATATTTTTAAAATATAGATTATTACCTATTAATGTATGCCGAATTTGAAAAAAATCCCTTTTATAGTTCTCCAGAACTTTTAATAGGACACAACGTGAATCACCCTGTATATGTATATGTATATATATATATATATATATATATATATATATATAAATATATATATATATATACATATATATATATATATATATATACATATATATATATATATATACAAACAAACAAACAAACAAAAGTATGCTTTATTGCCGCAGAAAAATTCTACAATTTTATGGACAAAGCAAAATATACCTAAAAATAAGAAATATCAAAACATTAATCGAAAATAATTTCGACAGGTCAGTGCTTTTTTTTTTTAAAATGTAAATTATCAATTTACCAAATCGTAAAACACACGTTAGAATATAGCATAACATTGCTATATATATATATATATATATATATATATATATATATATATACATATATATATGAGGGAAAACATAAATTTGGCAACGTCGCGCCCCAAAATGTTACAACAGTACAGTTCACTGTCACATTAATAGCTTAATCATGTGAAACATTCACGTGGGTTTTAGCGCATGTCGAAATTACAACGAACATCTAACATTTTAGAGAGGGCCAGGCTAAGGCCTTTTACGATTAAGCACCGCGCAAGCGCTAAACAACGAGCAAGCTTTATACCGGAACCCGAATTTAATTTTTTTTTAATTCCAACAAACATTACTTTTTAAAATACTTATTAAGTCTTGCTAAAAAAATCAAAAATCTTACGTACTCCAGTAGCAAAATGGTTAGTGTTTGAAGTTAGTATGCTACATGCAACTAAAAAAAATCAGTATGTTTGTCGTTTAACAGTTATCAACAATAGTCATAAGATCGAACAAAAATTGTAAACAGAGTCATAAATATCCACCGCAAATTTTATACAAAACAAAAAGTTGAGATAAAAAATACGTGATTTTGAGTTGTGTTCCCCAGGCAATGATTATCTGGACTTATCAGATGTTTGCGTAGCGTATAAAAATATGTTTACTTAATTCATACCTCATAAATAAATTATTTTTTATTTAGAAACATATATGTGGCTAAAAAAAATGCGAATAAACACAACCAAGACAAAGATTAATATACATGAAAGGTCATTAATATTATTGTTCTTAATCTCTTACTCCAGAAGCTTAATAAAGCAGATTTCATTAAGCCCAGTTTTTACGTAATGCACTGCCGTAGGTAATTTCTCATTAGAGTTAGAATCCGAAGAAAAGTTTTTAATTAAAAAAATGTATTAAAAATAGAACTGCCAATCTTAATTTTTGGGCATGATTCAAAATAAATTGGTGGTGCGTCAAAACGAAAAAGTCCAAGAAGCACTTTTTAAGCAGAATTAATCTGGTTTTAGAAAAGCGACAGTAGTGTACCAAAACTATCTCAACGAGTTTGCGATAAATGTGAAGTAAACCATTACAGACGGAAAACTTTAAACATCCCGTATCGTGAAAACGGAGCATTTTCGGACCAATGTTTATATGAACTTTTTTTCATATTTTTAGATGTAGAATCTGATCTGTATATGTATATGTATGTATATACAGGGTGATTCACGTTGAGTGTCCTATTAAAAGTTCTGGAGAACTATAAAAGGGATTTTTTTCAAAATCGGCATACGGACATAATAGATAATAATCTATATTTTAAAAATATTTTCGCAAGTGCAGCGTTGTCACATCTCTCCGAAACCAATAGCAACATTAAAATTTCAAACAGAACACCCTATATTTTGTTGCAGTTTCTGATTCTACGCACGATTTTAAGTAACTTTTGTTAACATCTTCCTATACTTATCTCCTACCATTTTCTCTAAAAAATTAATTTATGATTTTTTTTAGAAAATCACCACGTTAATAATATTTATAATATAATAATATTTACCTGCGTAAGCGAGATAATTACTAGATCTTTTTTCTGGGTTAGAGAGTGCATATATTTAAAATAACTA
Organism: Kuschelorhynchus macadamiae; assembly: GCA_030620095.1. Lineage (NCBI taxonomy): Eukaryota > Metazoa > Arthropoda > Insecta > Coleoptera > Curculionidae > Kuschelorhynchus > Kuschelorhynchus macadamiae. The sequence goes on from JAUTXW010000090.1 coordinate 101,255, forward strand.
TATGTTAGAATAGCGATATATCATACAGGGTATCGTATAAAAAGGGCATTTTTATCGAAATTTAGTAATGGTGAAAACTCATTTATTTTAAATACAACACCCTGTATTTTATGGTATCTTCGAATAAACCAATACCTTAACCACAATATTTCCATATATGTTCCTATACCCATCTCCCACCATTTTTTAGATAGGAGCCAACTTTGAATATTTTCCTGTTTTCAAAGACCATCCACAACAAAAGCACCCGCCTCGGCACCTGCTTAGCGAATCACTTAACTAGTTAGGCCATGAAGGGTTTTATTTAGCTCGTACTGACAAATATTTGAAATAAACAGACAGTTTCAGATACGGTGAATAATCCAAAATGTATTTTTTTAAATACAATTTGTAACCTAAAGGTGTTAGATATTATAAGTGATAATTAAACAAACAAATAATACATAATCGTTAATTTTTAGCAAAAGAAAGATAACTAATTGTTAAATTGCTTAAAATGGCCACCATTCGCATTAAGGCATTCGTGCAAACATGTTAATTGGTTTCTTGTTGTTGCTCTTCGTATTTCCTCAGGATTTAATTCGTCAAAAGCTCGACGTACTTGATTTTCCAGATCCTGGAGATTTTGTATTGGATTTCCTACATACACTCGCTCTTTGATGGTTCCGCAAAGGTAAGAATCTAGGGAAGTTAGGTCCGGAGACCGAGGTGGCCAATCCCATGGTCCCAAACGTCTGAACCACCTATCTTCGAACATTCGATATAATTCTTGACTCACTTCATTGCTGCAATGTGCAGGAGCCCCATCCAAATGGTACCAGCAAGAAATCAATAATTGTAGTGGTAACTCATCTAAAAACTCATTAACTGTAGTTCTTAAAATATCCAAATATTTATTCGAAGTTAAATTTTCATCGTAGATACAATAAGCAAATTTATTGTCCATCAGTAAGCAAAAAACATTAAACCCGAATTGAAACTGAAATCTTCGTTCTATAACCAATTTTGGGTTTTCAGCCGCTTAAAAATGACTATTTCGTCTATTAAATATTCCTTCCCTCGTAAATTTCGACTCGTGAGTCCAGATAATTTTTTTCAAAAATAGTGGGTCTTCCTCAATTTTAGAAAATCTCCGGTAAAAGGCCTTGCTGGTTGATAAATTTAAATGGTTGAATGTTATGTTTGCTCAGAATAGAATTTGAATTAGGTATAGGAACATATATGGAAATATTGTAGGTAAGGTATTGGTTTATTCGAAGATACCATAAAATACAGGGTGTTGTATTTAAAATAAATGAGTTTTCACCATTACTAAATTTCGATAAAAATGCCCTTTTTATACGACACCCTGTATGAATATCGCTATTCTAACATATAGTTATTTCAAATATATGCATTCTCTAACCCAGAAAAAAAAATCTAGTAATTATCTGGCTTACGCAGGTAAATATGGAATTTTATTAACGTGGTGATTTTCTAAAAAAAAATCATAAATTAATTTTTTTAGAGAAAATGGTAGGAGATAAGTATAGGAAGATGTTAACAAAAGTTACTTAAAATCGTGCGTAGAATCAGAAACTGCAATAAAATATAGGATGTTCTATTTGAAATTTCAATGTTGCTATTGGTTTCGGAGAGATGTGGCAACGCTGCACTTGCGAAAATATTTTTAAAATATAGATTATTACCTATTATGTCCGTATGCCGAATTTGAAAAAAATCCCTTTTATAGTTCTCCAGAACTTTTAATAGGACACTCAACGTGAATCACCCTGTATATGTAGATGTATATGTATATGTATATGTATATATATATATATATATATATATATATATATATATATATATATATATATAGGGTGTTTCTTAATTGAGTGTCAATATTTAAGGAGGTGATTTTTGAGTCCATTTTAAGAAGAAAACTTCATACAAGCATATGTTTTAAACGGTGTAAATTTTGAGATACACGGTGTTAAACTTTCAATAATTTCATAATTTTTTGATAATATCTCGAATACCACTCTAGATATTGTAATGAAATTTGGTATATATGGTACTATGCATCTAGTCCATTTTTTTTATGTACAATTTTTTTTAGTTCCACCAGTGGCGTCCGTACGGAATCCGACCTGCATATTTTCCCAGACATTGAGGTACCCCACTGATTTTTTTTTAAATAAATCAAGGGATCAAACTTGCTCAAAAATGAATGGGAATTTCAAAAATAATTTTTATTTAAAAAAAAATCAGTGGCGTACCATCAATGTCTGGAAAAATATGCAGGTCGGATTCCGTACGGACGCCACTGGTGGAACCAAATTTCATTACAATATCTAGAGTGGTATTCGAGATATTATCGAAAAATTATGAAATTATTGAAAGTTTAACACCCTGTATCTCAAAATTTACACCGTTTAAGACATATGTTTATATGAAGTTTTCTTTTTAAAATGGAGGCAAAAATCACCTCCTTAAATATTGACACTCAATTAAGAAACACCCTGTATATATGGTACGTTTCTGGAGAATAGGTGGATGGATATTTTTTAAATTTCGCTTACACCCATAAATGACCTTGGTCTACCGTTTTAAAATATTTTCAGGCTTACAGTGTTGCTGCTTGTACCCAAAACAGGTGGCAACATTGCTATTTTACACGAAATGTCCTTTATTTTTTCTTCTTTTTCTGAAACTACAAGTTTTTCTGAGCAGCTTTTCTGCATACTTCCTTATACCTATCTGTAGCCGTTTTCCAGGAATTAATTTATTTAATTTTTTTTTAACGAAAATAAGACTTCAAATAAATCTGAATTTCTTCCAACTCTAAAGCAATGTTAATCTGAAATTTCGGCTACGGTTAAATAATACATTTAGGTATTTGTTTTTTTTGGCATATCTTAGTTGAAACATACAGAAAGCTCCAAAACTAAATGTATGTTGGTAACTTATAAAAGCGAGAGAAAAACGATTTTTTTAAATGGGACACCCTGTATATTAATACTGATTTAAGAAGCTGGCAAAACTAGCTTTCTAATAATGTATACTTTGCCTATACCTAACTCTTCACGTTTTTGATTTATAAGCATTTCTTTATGAAATATAATATAAAAGTGTCATTTTCAATGATTCCAGTAGTAATATGCCATGAAAACAATTTTTGTGAGATGCTATGATAGTTTGTTTGACAGAAGTTTCATTCTTGCGTTTCTGATTTTAAGTCTAAGTCAAAATGGAAGTAGATAGGTAAATAATGCGAATACAGTTATAATTGATTTTTCTATTTTGCATGGTCAGTGTGATAAGATTATCAAAAGAACGTGTAGATAATTTAATGAAATGTATTCAGATTTAGCACAAATGAACATCAGAAAATTGATTCGAATCCAGCACAATTTTAAAGATTTTGGTTCAGCTTTAAAACCACCAAGAAATTTGCCCAGACCGGTGGCTTCCAATGAAGAAAACTTTTATGCATATCCTCATTCCTCCACACGTAGCGCTGAAGAAGTTTTGGGCACTACATTTTTATCTAAGTATACAACGAATTCTAGAAAAACATAATATGCACGACCACAAGTTTACCAAAGTTCAAGCACTTAAACCTCAAGATTCCCCGCAAAAGTCGAATTTTGTGAAATGTTACTCACACGTACACAGGAAGATCCTCTTTTTTTAATAAAAATTATATTGATCGATGAGGTAAAATTTTCGATGGAAGGTATTTTTAATCCACGGAATCGACACTGTTGGGCCAATAAAAATCCGCACGCTACAAGACAGAGAGAATATCAGGAAAAATTTAGTTTCAATGTCTTCTGTTTGCTAATGGATAATCAAATTAGGTATTTGATATACGATCTCACTTCTATAAAATACTTAGATATTCTAGCAACAACGCTCGAGGAGTTCACAGATGGTCTTGCACTTGAGCTGTTGGTATCAAGTTGACGGGGCCTCAGCACATTGTATGGGGGAAGTTACTGCAGAGCTAGAGAATTTTCGATGACCGAGGGTTTAGATGTCTAGGACCGTGGAACTGGCTCCCAAGATCGCCTGATATTACTCCTTTAGATTTTCATTTATGAGGTACACTAAGAGAAAAAGTTTATCACATTTCAGTAAATACCAAAGAAGAACTACTACATCGGGTCATTCAAGCATTTCTGGATATTGAACCCAATAAAATAAGAAGAGTTAAAAGGGATGGTTTCAATACTCGTTTATTGAAGTGTTTATAGGTTAACGGCCAACATTTTCAACATTTGCTCAAAAAATCAGTGTAGTGACAATTTTTAAAATGTCTATTTAATTTTTGTTATTCCGATTTATTATTTATCATTTAAATTTCCTGGTAAACCAAAATCTTTAAAACTGTTCTGGATTCAAATGAATTTTCTGATATTCACTTGTGGTAAATCTGGATCAATTTCATTACATTTTCTACACGTTCTCTTGATAATCTTATCACACTGACTATGTAAAATAAAAGAAATTATTATAACTCTATTCGTATTATTTACTTATCTACTAAAATCAGAAGCTCAAGAATGAAACTTTTTTCATTACACGCTACTAGTGAAAATGATCAAAATCAAAAACAGGAAGAGTTAGCTATTTACATTCGCTTCTGAAATTATTATTGATATATAGAGTGTGCTGTCATACATTTATTTCTGGAGCACCCTGTATGCTTCCACTAAGACATGACAAAAAAAATCAAATGCCTAAAAGTATTATTTAACGGTAGCCCAAATTTCAGTTTAAAATTGCTTTAGAGTTGGAAGATATTTAGATTTATTTGAAGTCTTGTTTTCGTTAAAAAAATGTCAAATAAATTAATTCCTGGAAAACGGCTACAGATAGATATAGGGAAGTATTCAGAAAAGTTGCTCAGAAACACGTGTAGTTTCAGAAAAATTGAAAAAGTAAAATGCATTTCATTTAAAATAGCGATGTTGCCACCTGTTTTGGATAGAAGCGGCAACACTTTATTACACTTTTAATACATTTGAACTATAAACGTATACATTTTTTTAAATAAATGTTTCAGATAAAAGAGTGACGAATTGGTTTCTTATGTCAAGTTTATGGCCCACAATAGGAGTATCGTTAATTTATTTATCCCTCGTGTATGGAATTCTACCGGCGTATATGAAAAATCGTAAACCCTACAATTTAACCTCCATTATTAGAGTTTATAATCTAGTACAAATAGCTGTTTGCGCCTGGCTCATTTATTGGGTAAGTAATCTCATTATATTTTTTAGTTAACTTGTAAATTTAAGACAAACTAACACTGTCTTTTGGATCAAGATTAATGAAAACCATCTCACTTACAATAGTGTGACAAAGTACCATATCTCTCCTTTATAATTTTGAAAACAATTTTTTATGAAAGTTGTATAACGTGAAGAGTCTAATAAAAAAAAAATTAGTTTCAATTTTGCCAAGTTGGCTTATTTGCAACAAACACCCTGTATACAATTATTAGGTATGCGGTTATCTAGACAGGGGCCTGCGGTGAAATTTTACAAAAGGGAAGCAATTTTTAAAAACTTCCCTATTCGATCCCTATACCCTTCGATCATTTTTTGCAAATTCGTCAATGACGTCATCATAAAAACGTCGATGCTCCGACATATTTTGGAGAAGTTTATTTTCAATGGACAACAGCGATGTATGCGTAAGTCTCTCATGCATTGTTGAATTTCTCACGAAATTTTTTATACGTTTAAGTGTTGAAAAATTGCGTTCTACTGATGAACTTGTGGCAGGTATTGTCAATACTAATTCACACAATTTCGATACTTCGATGTAGGCATCTTCCAGCTCCTTGTCTTTTAAAAATTGCATTAGTTCCTTAGCGTAATTTTTTGCGCTAATGTCATCAGTTTCGTAAATCACTTTTAGTGGAGATCGCAGTAACACTCGGTCGAAGAACTGGCTATAATGAAGAAGAAGAAGAGATTCTTCTGGAAAAGTTTCTCCTTTAAATGCATCAAAATTGCAGAGCTCGAGAAATTTAAAATCATTTAAACCGTTAAATTTATAGTTTGTTTGTTGCTGAATTTGATCGATTATTTCATAAAAGAGGCGTCTGTATGATGTTCGAACATCTCCCACCTTGTCTGTTCGAAGACGCTTGGCATTTAACGTCATCGTTTTCTCCCAAAATAGGACAGTTTTCTCTTTTTTGGCTTAACATGGACTTAAAATCATCCACTTTTTTTAGGCAAAAAGCAATATCATTTGTTTTTATATTAAAAACATTGTCCAAAAATGGAAATATTTCTGAAAATATGTTCAACAAATAATTAAAATTAAAATCTTCAAACAGTCCAAAAACCTCCTCGAACTATTTATTGCTTCCATATTGAGTCCCACGTTTCATTATTTTCTATTATATTCTCAAATAGTTCGTCAGTGATTCACGATTTTCAGATACCGTTAACACAAGTCTTCCATTATAGTTCCACCTACTAGGAGCTACTTTGGGCAATCGTTTGTGGACAATGAAGTCCAAAGCTTGTGTACGTTTTGTCGTCTTGGCAAAAAAAGCAGCCATGCCACTTAAAGTAACGAAAAATACTTTACACTCTTTAATGTGATTGATGGACAGCACTTGGGAAAGTTTCTCTAACTGTAGCTTGCAGACCCCCTAATCGTGCTGCCATCACTGCAGCTCCATCATAGCTTTGAGCAACAAATTTTTTCTCTGCATTAATTTCTTTAGTAACGTTTTAAACTACGGTATATAATGCATCTGCTGTACGATTTCGGACACATTCTTAAAACCTAAAAATCGCTCTTGTTTTAACGTAGCGTATTACTATAGATACATGGCTAAAATTAGTAATATCAGTTGTTTCGTCCAGAACAATAGCAATGAACCGCGCCTCGCCAATCTCCTGCTTAATTCAATGGTTGCCACAGCGGAAATTAAATCATTCTGGATTCGATTCGACGTTCCGCGAAAAACGCTAGACTGCTCTAAATGATTTTTTAATCACTCATCATATTTAGCCATTAAATTAAGTAAATCTTGAAAATTTCCTCTATTTGAAGAAACCCTTGTTTCGTCATGACATCTAAATCCCAATTCTCCGAGAAAACAAACAACATCGATAAGTCTTCTTAATATTTGCCTATTTTTATCGACTAGATCATTGTGTTGTCGGTGACTAATTTCCAACTGTTTATTAAGGGCGTGTTCAATTCTGGTTTTGCCGAATACTTTTTCTTTTATGACGGCCTGCAAATGCGCTTTGGACATAATGTGTCTTTTTACAGCTTTATGGAAATTGTTTAAATCGGAAAAACCAGTTTTATCCAAAGACCTTTTTCATTTTCAAAAAGTAAACATGGTCAATAAAATAAGTTATTTATATTTTCACAACCTGTTAGCCATTTAAATTGTTCGCATTGTTTTTCCGGATAAAAATGTCTAATACAGTTTTCATTTTTGTGGTTAAATTTTTCATAGGCGGTTTTGCCCTTCCTTTGGAAATTATTTGAAGCTTATCAGCGAAGTTTAATGCTGAAATCCCTTTATTATTAAGACAGACACGACATATTCACACACACTCTTCGTACTAAATTCCCCAACATTTTCAACGTTATTACTGACAGCCGAAGTTGACGGTATTTGCATATCCACGTCCGTATTATTGTCTTCCATATCGCACCATGCACGACGCGACGTACGTATCACACAACACACGGATAGCCGTTCAAACAAAGAACCTACTCCAACGATAGCTTCCGCCACCACTTAAAGCACGCGACTGAAATGCAAAAATTGCAAACAGCCGGTGGAAAGTTCAATAACCTCTGGCTCGATTCACAGGAAATCAAGCATACAGGACTTGGCTGCAGAGAAGCTAGCGGCCCGCATGGGTTCTATTCGATTTTCTATTGCTAGGCTCGGTCGGAGTCAAGGCCGCATTTATTATGGGCTTGATAATTAAGATAATATTTTAGCATTTTTAATATAAACTAAATTAATGGTTTCCTATTTCAAAAATTACATTTTAGAAGATGTTTTGTATTTTTTTTGGGGCTTCCCTTGCTTCCATGGACTGAGCGCCCCTGTATTTAGACATTTATCTTCTTTGGTAAAATTTTTCTTTATTGGAATCGTTGTAGGTTAGAAGTTATAGCAGGTTTTGGGGACCATCATTTTTTTTTAATTTAGATATTTTTTGAATAATTTGGCAACGTCGAAATAAAATGTAAAACCAAATATTTAAAAATATATAGGGTGTCCCATTTAAAAAAAAGTTGATTCTTAGGTGCCTCACTTTTGTGAAATATCCTGTATAATTAGAAATATTTTTAAATTATAGACTTCTTTTTGTTATACTTTCTAACTAACTAACTAACTTTCATGAAAAACAAAATTACAAAATAATAAAAAACGAGGGAGATATGGTACTTCGTCACACTATTGCGCCACCCCGTAAGTGTGAACTACAAAACACCAGTTTTAGATCGCAACATGTGGTTGGGTACAAGGCGATTACAACTTGGCATGCCAACCGGTTGATTACTCAAATAATCCGAAAGCCCTCGACCTGCTCCGAGCTTTTCACTGGACGTACTTCCTGAAAATGATGGAACTTGTAGAAACAGTCTTTTTCGTACTAAGGAAGAAATTAAACCAAGTTAGTAAATTACACGTTTACCATCACGTGTCGACGATGACATTTGCTTGGATCGCGTGCAAATTTTTTGGAGGTAAGAACTTAATCATAATACCAAACAGAAGCGTCCTGAAAAATAATAGACCTCGCATAAAATTCTTTCCTCAACCAAAAAAGAATAAACCTGTCCCTATTTCATTTAAGAGGCACTTATCAAATAGTTAAAAACAAAATATTATGAGCAAATCTTTGAATTTAATCAAGCGCACCACACCCTTCATACACTATATGAACTTTATACGCGGAAGTAAAAGATATTGACGATAACTACACAAGTATCTTAACGAGGTTAACTCACATGTATTGTACAATATTTAATCTACGTCTGATGCACGAATGTTAAAATACACATATATTTTTATTAAACAAATTTTTCAAAAAGTTTAAAGCAAGCATAAAACACCTTTCTATTAGCCTGTTACATGTTTGCACTTTAATCCTGCCACTTTGCGTTACCCCAGGGAATGTCAATTTAAGAAAAGTGCGGGACGCGAAAGAAAACCGGGGGGAGTCAATCGGTTTAGAAAGGTCCGCCAAGAAATCTCTTTAAACCAGTGGTGTCCCGTCGTTCTTTAAATAATATGGCACTCCTTTTTGACTATACGCACTTCAGATAATAAAAAATGTAACTACGCTTAATGAAACTTTATATTTGTCTGTTTTCTTTCGTGTACCGCACTTCTATATCTCCTTTGTGTGGCAAAAAAGGCGAACTTTCGAATTTTAAAACGATATAATTTTGATTTTTCTTGATCGATTTACCTACAAATATATTTTTTCTTCAGTTCTGTCATTAACGGTTCCCGGGCTACTGCCTACGTCCACTAATATTGGACCACCCAGTATAGTGATACACAATTTACAAGTCCAGATTTTACAAGGGCAGCCAGCATCAGATCCAGTGAACAAGATTTATCAAAATTTTAATTTATGCAGTTCGACTTTGGGCTACTCGGGTATGGCAAAAGTGGCCGTCATTGTGAAGTACTATACAGGGGTGTACATACTAACTGCGTGCTGATGTTAAAGTTTAAAAAGAAAAATTTTTTTGATCCCAATTCTGATGCTATTGTAGATAACTGCATGAAATTTATACACGTCTTCTATGCATTAAGGAGCATAGGGATTTACCCAGGTTAATTACATATGCACGCCACTGGTAGAAATTTCAAAAATTGATTGTTAATAAAAAATGCCCTTTTATGCATATAAGACGTGTATCAAATTTCACACAGTTATTTATCTATAATAGCATCAGAATTATGATTTAAAAAAATTGTTTTTTTTTAAACTCTGTATCTCCAAAGTTAAGACTTTTAGGTTCATATTAAACTTTTTTCTTAAAAAGGTCCAAGAATCACCCCCCTTTAACATTAGCACGCAATTAGGAAACGCCCTGTATACATCACAATGACGCCCCCTGTACAAAGTAATATGACAGACGGAGACAAACCGTCACTTTTGGCATACCCGAATAGCTCAAAGTCGAACTGCATAAGTTAAAATTTTTATAAATCTTGTTCACTGGAATCAGTGCTGGCTCCCCTACTATAACTACATTGATGTCTTAATTTTGGAAAATTATGAGTTTTTCAAATATTAATTGCAACATTAGATATTAGATATTTTTTGACACCGGGTATTGGACAGAAAATTAATTATTTTGAAGCAGTTTTTTGACAGCTACTTTATGAACAATTTTACAAAATATACGAAAAAAAACTAAGCCTTGAGGTTGACGGCTGTGATTCTAATGATTCGATTCCTTCTAAATCGTTGTCTTTCTCTGAAAATGATGAGGTTTACCGTCACTACTTGAAGATCCCAGTGTGATAACTAAATCATCAATAACCGTTTCAATTTTGCCATCTACTTCCCAGTATTTATCTTCAATAGAACGAACATGTTTAACATACGATTTCTAATTTTCAGCCGATATTGAGTCAATCGCTTCTAATGTTATTTTATTTAAATTTTTAATTGAAAGTTCACCGGCTCTCGAATATTTTTTTTTTACTCCTGCCCATACAAGTTCAATAGGGTTGAGGTCGCACATGTACAGCCTTAAAGGTGTATGACCGAGATTACGTAAAAGACCGTCAAGTTTGTCCTTTTTTTCTCTAGGCTTGTTGGCTGATATTACTTCATATAATTGATATTTTTTCCATGTTGGATCACATACAAGATTGTTCGATTTAAACCACGATATCATATGAGCTTTTGTAGAGTATTTAGTTGGCACTGGGCTTGGCGTATCTTCTACGTGAGAATGATAAGACGCATTATCCATTACCACGACTGATTTGGGAGGAATGTTAGGTAGAAGCTTCTCGAGCAACCACTTTTCAAAATTATCTCTATTCATCTATCCATGATAGTCTCCAATTGTTAGTCCCGAGCGAAAAACTAAAGCAGCACCTGGAACAAATCCGGCTTCTGAACCAGCATGAACTATAATAAAGCGTCTACTAGAACGGATTCCCTGAACAACACCTGTAATACTTTCACTTCGCCAGCATTTGTTCACTGTCATATCATTATCTACCCAGGTTTCCTCTAGATACACAATATTGCGTCCTTCTTGCCTATATTGCCTTACAGTTGATAGATATTTCACCCGCCAGTGAAAAATATTTGGTCTCTCAATGAGCAATTTTCGTTTATTTTGGCACTTGCGCCAAACAAAACCATTTGATCGTAAAAGCCGATTTAAGGTTTTATACCCGTACGGAAAATCTATCTTGTTCTTCACAGCGCGAAGTAGGGGTTTGCAGGTCGGAACCTTCTTCAAGTTTATATAAAAATCCTCTATTGTTCGTCGAATTACTTGAAAATCACCATCGTCAATTTTATCTTTGTATGATAATCGGGGTCTCTTTTTACCAGATTTTAAAGGTGAAGTAGAACATGAGCGATCATTATGTTCTCTTTGAATTTTTCTTACACTACTTTCCGAATCCTCGATACATTTTCCGTACCGCTTAGCTGGCGCACTTTATAGGTGAAGCGGCAAACTATTATAACAAATAAAATAACATAAAATTTATTTGCGTGCACAAATTTTACTTTTCCGCTTGCTTAAGACTATGAACCTTTATTTTAAGGACCGCCCGGTTTTCTTTCGTGTCCCGCACTTTAACATCTTATAGACCTCGAAGTCCTGTCCATACAATTCTTGATGTAAGGTAATATGTGACAAGTGAAGCATTTTGTTAACCCAAATGTACAGTAAATGACAGTTTAGTTTTAGTTAAAATGAGTGATTCAGAAAGAAGCATTTCTTCGGATATTGAGCAGGTAGCATCCAGGGCAATTGAGAGGTTGCTTCCGGAAAAAATCCAGGCCAAAATATGAGTATTTTTTCAGTAGGTTCCAAAAATAGTGCAGAGAGAAGAATGTGCAGAACTATGGGAATGAAAAGGTCCTTATTGTATAATTCGGGAAGTTATCTACTAACCATAGGCCTTCATCTCTCTGGGCGTTTTATTTTATGATAAGAACAGTGACATCTATTAAACTGAATATTGATATCAGCCAATTTAGAAATTTAGTCGCCCCCACTCAAAAGAAAATCTGAGGGATATAAATCAAAAAAGTCAAGGGTATTAATTAAAACCAATATTACAACATTCCTTCTAGAAGTGGACGACCAAAAATACTCATTTATGAAAGTAGCATTGATGCAGGCGAGAGGAGTTAACAAATTTCTTGTTGGAAAATGTCAAGGATGAAGGGCGATGTTTTCATTTTTTTTACCGACAACGAAAACGAAAATAGTCAGGGAATTCTATGTAACATCTGGAAATATTCAAGAGATACACATGGTTCAACTTGTTAGAAAATACATTCATCTTCGCCCGTGTAACATCGAGTATGGTAGGTTTTTCATCCAATTTCGAAATGGTGTGTGTATGAAGAAACCGGTTGGCGTTAATTCTTTTCGATATTTACCAAAACAAATTGTTTTGTATCTCAAACTTGAACATCCAGAAGGATATACGGGGCATTGCTTCCGAAGATCCCTATTGGCAGATTTATAAAATTCTGGGTGAAACGGGAGAAACTTTGGACGAGACCCGAAAAAAAATGAAACAATGCCATCAGACGACCAGTTTAAATAGTGAAAACAATGTATTGACTACAAATTTAGCAAACGTGGCTGCTTCGTCAGGGATTTATTTGAAAGATTGCAAAGATTGTACTATTAACATTTATATAGTCAAAAGCAGTGTTATCGTGCGGGTCATACGATTTATCAACGACAAAATGTTTAAGTTTGTTTTTCTTTTATTACGTGTAATCATATCCTCCGCATAAAATCCGGAAGATGAATTAGATAGACTCATAATATTTTCATATGAAAAAAGAGGATAAACATATAAATACCAGCAGTTGCAAAAATCTTTGAGCGATGTCACTTCAAAGTCAGATTGACAAGTCAGTGACAAAATGAGTAATAAAAAACAATTTTCGGGTTTTTTGCATCCAAAAGCAAAAAAAAATGGTAATAAATCTAATAATATACTACGAAAATAAAAATTCACCGGCCAATATCCAAGAGACAGTAGCAAAAGCTCTGGGAATCGGTATAAGGACTGTGCAGAAAACTGTGCATGAAAAAAAGCATAATTTACTACCGAAGAAGATTAAGAAATGTACACGAAAAAATCGAAAGACAGAAGACTTAAGTGACAAAGTAAAAATGGATGTTCGTAAATCAATTTACGATTTATACACATCAAAAACTAATATAACTCTTCAAGTTTTAAAAGAAGCTTTAAAAAATCGAGGCATATTGGAAATTGAACTAAAATCGTTGTCAAAATTAATAAAAATGTTGGATTTTCGATATAAAAAGGACTGTAATCGAAGATTTTTATGCGAGTTGCCACATATAGCAAAGTCAGCGTATCCAGTTTTTAAAGAAATACACGGAAAATGTTAATTCAAAATTTAGAAAAGTGGTATTTTTAGACGAGACTTGGATATTTTCTAATGGAAGTGGTTCGAAATCTTGGCAGGACGAGTCTGTAAAAAGTGTCAAGAGAAAAAAAGGATGTGGGACGGGAAAACGGTTCATCATTTTGCATGCAGGTTCTTCAACAGAATTTCTCCCAGGTGCAAGTTTACTGTTTTCTTCCACATCCCAAAGTATGGACTATAATGATAATATGAACTGTGAAATGTTTGAAAAGTGGTTAAAAGAACAACTGATTCCAAATTCTGATGCTCCATCTTTAATCATTCTGGACAATGCATCTTATCATTCAAGAATCTTAAATAAACAACCTACTTCATCCTGGAAGAAAAGCGATATTTATGACTGGCTAATAAAACAAAAACAAAATTCTTTACCCAATATGCTGAAACTAGAACTTCTTTTAATGGCAAAATCTATCAAAAAACCAACAATATGTGCGGTAGATGAAATATCACGGGAAAATGGATATGAGGTTTTACGAATGCCGCCATACCAATGCCAGTTTAACACAATAGAATTAATATGGGCTGGGGCAAAATCATATTACGAAAAACACGTTAACGATGGTCTTACATCAGATGAAGTGCAAATTGTTTGGCAAGACTCATTAAATTATATTACGCCGGAGTAATGGAAGAAATCTGGGGAACGGAGAAATTAATATGGTGGAATCGAGAACAAGTTCTAAATGTCGAAATAGCACTAATGATCATTGCGCCATTTGAGGACGACTCAAGATGAGGACTTTTTAAGTGATGACGATATTTTTTAGTCTATAATACTAAAAAATTTCTGAAGGATTATATTAGTCTTTGACTATGAATCGTAAAATGCATTATGAATATCTATTTTTGCATTGTAACTTATCTTTTGCCATTGAATTTTTTCGTGTACATTTCTTAATCTTCTTCGGAAGTAAATTATATTTTTTTTCATGCACAAGTGTCTGTACATTCCTTATACCGATTCTCAGAGATTTTGCCACTGGCTCCTGGATATTAGCCAGTGAATTCTAATTTAAAATTTTTTTATTAGATTTGACACCATTTTTTGCTTACTTTTTTAATACATTTGTAATTTTGTAGGCAATAAATAAATAATTATAGAATACTTGTTCCAATTTTTAAGCGTGTTTAAAAAAAGTAATTTTTTTTATTAATGATAAGACAAAATTTGATATATAAAAATCGGTAAAATCGCTTTACCAGAAACTCGGGGCTAATGAATATATATAATATATATATATATATATATATATATATATATATATAGTGTGTATCAGCCAAATGGAATAAATTCGATAATAAATAAATGGGGGCGTGTTCGGAAAAACGCTTGGACCCGTCGGTTGGTATTTTTAGTTGCTCATTTTCTCCAATAAAAACTTTTTATACAGGGTGTGTCCTGTAACAGTGGTCAATGCCAACTTTCTTATTTCAAATGCAACACCCCGGATATTATTTAATTTTTGGATTCTTTAGGAGATTCTAAACATATTTTATGTTCAATGTCCTATACCTATCTTCAACTATTTCGGCAATATTAAGTGTTTTCAAATTTATTGCAAAAATTAAGATTAAAAAATAAAATTTATTTATTTCTTCATAATGTATAAACAAAAGTAAAAAGTTAATTTAGGAACTGTTGAATATGCTCGCCGCGAACGTCTTGGCAAATTCCCAATCTTAAATAGAAATTTCTTCTAACGTTATTTAGCATCTCAGGCGTGACCGATCTAATCGCAAGCGTTATTCGTCTTCTTAAGTCAGCTAAGTCGAGGGGTTTAGTTTTGTATACAACATTTTTAATATGTCCCCATAAGAAAAAGTCTAATAGCGTCAGATCAGGGGATCGCGCTGGCCATTCTATCGATCCTTGTCTCCCTATCCACCGATTTGGAAATATTCCGTTGAGGTACTGCCGGACATTAATTTGGTAATGGGGCGGTGCTCCATCTTGCTGAAACCATATCATATTCGCTGGAACTTGTGGGTTTGCTGGATCCGGATACAAATTTGTCAAAGTTGGCACGACATTATTTTGGAGCAGTGCTAAATAATTATCGCCATTCAAATTGCCGTCAATGAAAAAGGGGCCTATGATATGATCCCTAACAAATCCTGCCCAAACATTAACCTTTTCAGGACATTTAGTATGTTCTTCGCTGATCCAGTGAGGATTTTCCCTAGACCAATAGCGGCAATTTTGACGATTTACATGACCGTGAAGTGTAAAGGTGCACTCATCCGAAAACAAAACATGTTCTAATTGAATAACATTGTTATCTAACATAGCCATCATTTGTTCACAAAAATAAGTTCTCCTATCATAATCGTCTTCCATGAGCTCCTGAGTTGGTATCACTTTATAGGGATGCATTTTATTTTCTTTTAATGTTCGAATAATCGACGAATGGCTAATATCGAACATTGCGGCGGCTTGTCGACTAGAAATATGTGGGTTTTCCTCAAACTCAAGCATAATATCCAATTTAGTATCATCATTTATTGAATTGGCGGCTGCTTTTTTTATCTGCCTTACATGTCCAAGCTCGTGAAACTGCTTTTCTATTTTACTACTTGTCCCTTGGGATATATGCGGCAAATTTTGAAATTTTTCATGAAATAAGCGAGCAACTTCCACTTGTGTTCGTGTGTTATCTCCATAACCAATCATTTGTAGAATTGTTATTTTATGCATTTCTGTTAAATGAACCATTTTTCTGATATTAGGTATTATGCAGTTAACGAAATTCAAAAGACTATGACACTGACACTGACAACTACTGTCTTGCAAAGAGAAAGGCCAGGCATTTTACACAAAAGTAAACAAAACTTAAAAGTAAACAAAACTGGCTCTTTTTGTTCCATATCAATAAAAAGGAACGCTAAAATGGTTTTTGCTTACATTCTTAATATGAAGACCTAAATGGTAAATAAGTATTAAGTGTGTTGTGGCGAATTTTTGTAATCAAATAAATAGTTCAGTAACCAGAGCCACTTTCATGAATAATAATAAATTCGAAATAAATAAAATAAAAATAAATTTGAAAACACTTAATATTGCCGAAATAGTTGAAGATAGGTATAGGATATTGAACATAAAATATGTTTAGAATCTCCTAAAGAATCCAAAAATTAAATAATATCCGGGGTGTTGCATTTGAAATAAGAAAGTTGGCATTGACCACTGTTACAGGACACACCCTGTATAAAAAGTTTTTATTGGAGAAAATGAGCAACTAAAAATGCCAATCGACGGGTCCAAGCGTTTTTCCGAACACGCCCCCATTTATTTATTATCGAATTTATTCCATTTGGCTGATACACACTGTATATATATATATATATATATATATATATATATATATATATATATATATATATATACATAGAGCTTCTATTTTTCGCATGCATGGCTCTTATTTTTAGACTGAAATTTGAAGAAACCGCGAACAGACAGACTGACGGACAGACATATCTACAGACGGACGGAATTGAGAAAGCATATTTTCCGGCATCTAGGGACCCTTAAACGCAAAGATCTGAAAGAATCTCACGAGGGAAGTAATAACTAATTATCTTGTGTTTTTAACAAAAGTGTATAATATTTTTGCAAAATAAATTTTTTTTGTTATCTTAATACAAGTTTTCTTCGCACAGGGGTGGCCCGCATTTAAATAAATGACACTGTATAAGTGGTTAGATTTTTAGGTCAAGCGGGGCTCATAATTTCTGGTGATTGATAAAAAAATCTCACTTTCATTAAGTAGCTGTATAGACAGAACCTATCCTGATTGTTCCACTGATTCGAACCGCCTTCCGACTTTATTTAGGTGCTTGCCATTTTGTGTATTTTTGTTTTTGCCAACCAAAAAATTTTAACCAAATACGTATTTAGCGAATTTTCTTATTTAGTCCCTCGGCATTTAATATATAAAATAATAGTAAGTGGCTATCTAATATAATAAAAAAAACTATTTTCTTTCTCCCTGTATATTTGTAAATAGCCCGTCGAGATTTAATAGTTCGATAAAAGAATCACACAACATTTTGGTATTCACTGTGTTTTCTGATTTGATTCATAATGTTGGTGACCTTTGGACCCGCACGATAAGACCGCATTCGACTGTAATAAATAATTTTTCATGTTTTATAGTTTTTAATAAAATAATTTACAAAAATCATCTTCGCTTTTTCTATATTACAAATTTCAAATTAAAAAAGAATGAATGAGTGAAAATACGTGCGGTAAATGCAAATGCAAAATGCGTAGGATAAGTGCTTCTTAACTCACCGACGTAGATAAAAAATAACAACTGCGCGAGTAAGGTGTGGACAAAATATCCTGATGTAATATATATTTTTTCTTAATATACATATTTAACTTTCAGGAGGAATGATTTCTTTCCCAATTATGATAAACTCGTTTATCCACATACTGATGTATATGTATTATTACTTATCATCTCTGGGACCTCAATGGCAAAAGAAGCTAGCTCCTTGGAAGCCTCGATTAACTATGGCTCAAATGGTATGTTAATTCACATTTTTAAGGAAAAAATTTAACCGGGTGGTCCTTTTAAAGTGTTAAAAAGCGATATTGAGAAATCGGTTGATTGAAAATAAATGAAATTTCTAGGAATGCAATTGGTAGTTGGGGGACATTTTTTGACGGAGTAAGTAATGTTTTAACCCTTTCCACTGTTTAGGGGTGGGGGGTAACTTTTAATGTTAAATGGAAAGGTGCAGTTTTTTTCCAGATTCGTAATCTCCAGAAAAAACTACGTTATAATCAATGCATAATTTAATGTCAATGTCAATGTCACTACGCTAAATTCAACTTTCATTTTTCTTATGGCCGCTATATTGGATTTTTCGATTTTTTGAAAGAGCGCAAAATTTCGAGTCTAGTGATGTCTCACAAGTGCATAAAAGAATTGAGTATCATCGAAATTTCACACTTCGTAAAGTTTCTTTTCAAAGTCAATTTTTTCTATTCTATTCTATTATTTTTTCTTTCTTCTTTAATGATTTATTTGTAAATCTTTGTAAAATTTGTAAATCTTCTTTAATGATTTATTTGTAACAAAAGTGGGGTTTGATTTTGACGTTAAATAATTCAAAGTATCAAAGTTGTGTTTTAATAAGTAGTAAATCTGACACACAAATTGTCGAGACCTGTTGAAAATGGTCGGTATTTCCTATTCAAGTGAAGAAAAGTTTAACATGTTAGCGCTGTACTTGTAGTCACACAGAAACGCCAAATACCTCAGCAAGGTATTTGGAGATGTACCCTGAACGACGGCAGCCTCATAAAACCCAAATCAGAAAAATTGCAGTTAATTTAATTAACCATGGGGTCTTCGAACAACCTAGAAGCAGATACAATATTGATAATCAAAATTGCGACAGAAACATTTTATAAGCAATCAACGAAAACCCTAGTACATCGGTAAGAACTGTAGAACAGGAAATTTATGTGCCAAAATTAAGGGTACAGATAGTGTTAAAAAAGCATAAATACCATCCATACAAACCCATAATACTGCATGGACTTAAGGAAACTGATTTTCTAAGACGACTACGCTTCTGTGAGTGGTATACTAGGAAGTGCAATGAAAATCCCGACTTTGTAAATCATATCTTGTGGTTCGATAGAGTAGGTTTACGACGTTAAACGGATCAACTGAGAAAAATATTTAAGTTTTTTCGGCGCGACTACTGACCCAAACTTTGCCAACTTAAACCGAAGATTATCTATGCACCCCTATGCGAATTCGATCGGGAGCACTCGGGAAAAAGTCGCCTCCGTTTGTATCCACAAAGGCATCGCGGGCCGCCAGCGTCGATCGACGCCAACGAAACAAAACCTCCGGAGATCGCGGTGCGAGGCATCAAAAGTGTCCCCGAATCAAGTGAACGATCAATGAGTTTGTACGTTTAGAATAATAGAAGGAATTTCCAAATTTAAAAAATATTAATTATTTATTCGTTTCTGTTTGGAAATATTTATTGGGAGGTCATTGACCATATGATCTAATGGACGAGGCGCCACTGAAAATAATATACGTTTATTTTAGAAATATAAACATCGATATATCGAAAAATTTCAGAACGAGGTATTGAAATTAGTCCATCGATATTTAAGTCCATGTATTCATGTTTTTCAAAACATATTATTTGATTTTTAAAAGCACACTCATGTATATTTATAGTTAATATTTTTTGCTGATTATTTTATTATTTTAGGTCCAGTTCACACTCGTTATCATCCTTATAATAAGCGGTCTTCGTCCAAGTTGTGCAGTACAGCGTACTTTGCTCATCATCTTTCTTCCGAACCTAATTTTCATATACAAAATGTTTTATGACTTCTACCAAACGAGTTACTCGCAGAAAAAAACACTGAATAAAACTAATGACTAAGTAGGAAATATACTGTAAGTCTGGTAGTACATAAGGAATAAAAAAATTGTGCTAGGTAAAAAATGTTAAGTTCATTTTATAGCTATGTTGTTGAATGACCCGCAAAATTAGTACATAGAGTAAATGGGCGCTAAACTCAATAGAGCGTATTGTTTTTATTTTTTAAAGAAAGGAAAAAATACCTTTGACAGCTAATGAGTGTCATCTTTGGCTACTAATTATTTTAATGTCAATTTGTTGAGATATAAAATGGTTCTTATATAGTGTGTTTTTAAAAGCCAAACATATCACCTAACACCTTCCAAAAGACTTTTTTTTCTATCTTTACGAAATTAAAGAAACTATGCTCCATCGATCTATAGTTACTGAATGTTCACTCCAACCGTTGCTTACTGTATATGCATTAATTGTGTAATATAGACCCATAATTTACTAAAATCGAAAAATAAAGTATAAAGTTTCAGTGAAATGAACATGAAAAAGTAGATGAAAAAGTAGATAATTGAAAAAATAGACATAGGGCATAAGAATGATAGTAGAACATTTGGTTGGCAAAAAGTGAAGTTATGCTTTTTCATGTGAATACTGTCGATTTTTAAAACTCACTAAATCTTCTAGATATCATGTTAAAATTAAAACAACTTACTGATAATGACCAAACCAATTTTGTGTTTAGTTGGTCTGGGATTTCTTTATAAAATATAATGTTTAAGAAGGGCCATATTTATATACTCTTCATAAAGGCTTTGGGTCTCATACATTGAATTTTGAATGCATTTCCCCTTGCATTTCCCTTAAGCTTTATTTTGTCTAATTCAGTCTAGTTGCGAATTAAATTCTCATATCATTAAAATATTCAGACTTTAGTGAAACAATGAGTATTCATGTATTATATGTAAATATGAAATTAAATGCTGTTAAATAGAAAAATTTGTTTGATTTTTACCTTCTGCATAATGCATAGCATCAATTCAATACATAAAGGAATAAAAAGTTTACCAATTACAAAACCAACAGCACTACGCTACTTGAAATGGAAATATGGTAACATAATTGACATATCTGAATGTATAAAATTAAAAAAATATATATATTCTACTAAATTTCCACATACAGGTCAAAAGGTTTCAAATATTTAGAAATTTAATAACTAATACATGAAACATTCAATGTATTTATATACAAAAGGAGAATAATGGAAATATATTTCTTGAAAATTACATTCTTCAGGTTGTCGTGCGTTGCATCGAGTTGGGGCATTTTCTTATACCTTATTCTTAAGGATTCTCCATAACAAAAAGCCCGGTGGAGATAGATCCGGGCTTCGCGTAGACCAATTCATGTCATCCATGTCAATTAAATATCGGATATAATAAATATCTTCAAAAACGCAAAATCGTTAATTTAACGGAGCCCAGCAAAATGTACAGAATGTGCCTTAACGTGTGCCGAAATGCAACAGCTGATTGCCATCTAAAACAGAATCTCTACGGGGTACAATGAGGCGACACAAGCCCCAAAACATGATTTTTTTAAACTTAATATGAGAAACAGAGTGGCTGGCATTTCCTTATTGTAAGAATTAATTTTTATTCTTCCTCTAAGTGCATTACCTTCAGGGCCGCCATTTCCCCCCTATACACTATATCACAAATGTATGTATCAAAAGTAAATAATGTAAGATTGTCGGGTGTATATTTTCTTTCTTGTTAATGGCTTTCCATGCATTCTTTCAGTCCCATTCTAACTATGCCATTCTTACCTGGGGTCATACTCCACAAGCAAATAGAGTAGTTTTTAAAATTCAGAGAAGGGTTGTTGGCATAACAGAGGGCTTAAGTTACAGGGCATTAATTAAACATAAAACTCTTACCTTGCCGTTATTATTTATTTTGGCATGTCGTGTATATGTTCAATCAAATTTTGATTCTTATAGCCCTTGTAGTGAACATCATGACTATAATACTAGATGTAAAAATGATATTAGTATACAATATTTAAAGCTTAAAAAATCGTGTATTAGTTCACTGTACTTGGAGTCAAAATTATTTTATAAACTACCTCTACATATAAGAAATAAAAACAATTCCTAGCTTTAATCAAAAATTATTTATTACAAAATGCTTTTATAGTGTACAGAAATGTACACTGTGATATAAACAGACATTTGTAACATGTTATACAGTGAAACCTCTCAACAACGGACAGTAGCCGTGCCACAGAAACTGTCCGTGTATCCAATGTAATTTTATTTAAAAAAATATTTAATTTTTAAATAAAAAACAAATTAAATTATATAATACAATAAAAATGTTACCTAATATAATAGTTAATTATACACCACATCTTTTACATACATATTACTTAAATCCCATATAGTATATAACATTTTTCCCCCTACCTGTATTGCGTGTTTATAAGAAAATGCTAGATTTATTTTTGGATTTTTATTATCATTACATTCGATAGCATTCTCATTAAACTATGAAGGCAGTCGTGATCCGTTGCCAGAGCAACAGAAGCAGTTTTTATTTTATCAACAACCTCAAGTTGACAATTCATAGCGAAAAGTTTGAAGAAGTCGAATTGTTTGATTCTGTGTGGACAAAATTGATGTTTCAGACATAGAAGAATCAGCGAATATTGCTTGTTTATCTCTACTACTGGAAAAGTCGAAAAAAAGGTATGAAGCAGCATATAAATCCTTTAAGAATTGGTGCCAAAGCAAGACGGCTACTGCAGTCTCAGAAACCTTGTTTTTGGCGTATTTCCACGAAAAAAGTGATATATTGAAGTCCCCATCAAGCTTATGGTGTGAGTATTCGATGTTGAAGCCCACCCTTTTTATAGAGGAAAATATAGATATTTCTAAGTATCTAAAACTTCGAGCATTTTTGAAAAGAAAAAATTATGATTACAGACCCAAAAAATCGAATGTGTTTAAAAGGGAAGATGTGAATAAGTTCATGCTTGAAGCCCCCGATGAGATATACTTATTAGCAAATACTGGAGTTGATGTATTAGCTATCAAGAGACATGGTGGATAGAAATCCGCTACTATTGCGGAAAGTTACGTAGCTGAGAGCCTCAACAATAAAAAGGAAGTAGCGAATAAAATTTTATACAATAAGACCCAGACAGTAGTCTCTTGAAGTGCTTTAACAGTGACAGAAACATTGGTTAGAAATTAAGGATCTATGGAGTGAGAAAATGTAATACACATCGAGAAGAAACGAGAAAACGTGTTTCCAAATTTCGTTAATAATGAGAATAATTGTAATAATTGTACCATTAATATTCACTTCAATTAATTTCACCGGTTTTTTGTCCGGATTTTTGTAATATGTTGATGAAATCAAAAATTAAAGCTACTTATAATAATTTTAAATTATTATTTCCCAGGGATGTAAGTTGACTTCACTTACGTCTGTCAAAGCAGTGTCAAATAGGTTGCTTACAATATTGGGAGGGGGAAAAATATTATAATACCTACATATGCAGTTTGATAAATAAAGGCTATTTATTTATTTATTTTGACATTCACGTACACTTATGTTGAGATTTTCCGTGAATAAACTTTACATCAATTTCTGAATATGAAGCACATCATCTTCACTATCCTAGTCAACGTTTTTCTCGAGAATATCGTCGAATCCAGCTTTGCGGAAGCAGTTATTGATGGTCTTGGATTCGACTTTTTTCCATGCAGCAACAATCCAAATCAAGGCACTTACAACATTTATGGATTTCTCCAATTGTTCGGTAGATTTAGAGTACTCCATGAATGACAAAAGTCGCTTGATTAAAAACTTTTTGGTTTTTAAAATTCTGTATCACGCCCTGATCCAATAGCTGACAATGTGATGTCGTATTTGGCGGTAAAAAAATTATTTTAACATTTAACTCCAGTTTTGGTTGAGAAGCAGCATTATCCAAAAATAAAAGGAGCAAAGTAAGTCTCTCCTTGGACGCTTTCCCTCCAGCACATGTTTCGCCTTTTAAAGAAAACGTTTTATTTGGCAAGGCGCGGAAAAAGAGTCCCGTTTCATCGGCGTTATAAATGTCTCTCGGTGCGTAGTTTTGGATAATAGCACATAATTTCGTCCGCCAATCAGTTACCTGAATCAAGCCTACAGCCGCTGCTTCGCCACAGATGGATTTGAAAGAGATATTATGACGTTGCCAGAACTTCTCCAAGCATCCATTCGATCCTTTAAATCCATCAACTTTCAGATTCTTTGCAATTTCTTGTGCTTTTTCCTTTATTATTGTACCAGATATTGGAATGTTTTTGGAGTGTACTTTACAACACCAGTCGTAGACAATTTGGTCTATGGCAGCACCCACAGTTTTTTGCAAATTTCTTTTTCTCTTTCATGTTCCCTGTCTCGGCGAATCGCTTGTTAAGATCGCTCTTGTTTCTCAAAATATCACTAATTTCAGATTTTCCTACACAGAATTTTTCGGCTAATACTCTAAGACTAAGTTTGTTTTTTTCCCCGTACTGGATTATTTCAACTTTTTCTTGAAGACTTAATAACTTTCTTTTGTTTGAAGATATATTGATCACACCAAAGTAACATCAAAACTAAGATATTCTATTGGTGAACACTACATTTTATAAAAATAAGGTGATCTATTTAGACAGCATAAGCCAGCCTATTGTTAAACTAGTGCTATCAACAATATACCAGCATTAAATAGGTGCCCATAATGTGCAATAAAAATACATAAATTAACTAAACATCTGTCCGTTCTGAGGAGGTAAATTTTACTGTTTTTATTTTACCAAATTTTACTATCTGCGTCCGTTGTTGAGAGTGTCCGTTGTCAAGGGGGTTTAATACACAGGAATACATATACTGACGGTCGGTGACTTCAAAATTTTTGTCCGTTCAGCAGAGGTTTCTATTGTTCGAAGGTGTCCGTTAAGGGAGGTTTCACTGTATACGAAAATAAAAGCACACCAAAATTAACAATAATTTTAAACTGTGTTTCTTCTCTCTTGTTTAGTGTAGGTTTTAAATATGTGATGTATGTAAAAGTATTTTTTAATAACAAATAAATTCAGTATTAATGGCTAAAATATACATAAATGAATTACATATACAATGAGGGCATAGTCTGGAAACCTTGAGATATGTCAAAAACTATACAAGTTGGGTAAAAAGTTTCATATAAAAGTTGTATAGTTCCTTACTTAAACTTCAGAACCTCTAATGGAACACCCTGTATATTATTTCATTTTAAGCATCTACATGAAATTCTGATCATATTTTATTAAGCATACCCTATCCCTAAAGTCAATTGTTTTCGAGATAAAAAAATGAGAAAACTGTTTTACAAAATTTTTTTAATAACGATTAACAACGATAGTATAAAATTCTAAATGATACGTTTTAACGTAATAAATGCTGGAACTGTTGTACGTTCACTGACAATATCCTAATTGATTGATGAACTCTTGTTGTAGATTTCGAATGAAAGTAGGTGGGATTTGTCGGATTTCATCTCTTATACGATTTTTCAGCGGATCGATATTAGGAGGTCTGTACAAATAAACTTTGCTCTTTAAATATCCCCACAGAAAATAATCTAGGGGAGTTAAGTCCGGGGACCTGGCCGGCCATTCGTAGGGACCATGACGTCCTATCCACCTGTTAGGAAATATTTCACTGAGATACTGCCGAACAGGTAGCGCGTAGTGAGGTTAATTCATGGATTAATCTTATTTTGTAGGGATGATACTTTGCCGTGTGCAGAATATTTTTTACCGATGATTGACTAAGGTTTAAATCTAATGCTACTTGACTTGTAGGTAAATGTGGATTTTCGTTATAACTGAGTAAAACATTCAATTTCATATCATCATCTAGTTTTGGCCTACCTGGCCTGGGAAGATCTTTTACACAACCATGATCACGAAATTTTTTGATAATTTTGCTAACTGTGGATTTTGAAATTGCTTGTCCTCGCTCGGGATGCGTATTATTAAAAAGTTCACATACTTCGTCAAGATTTCTTTGGCGATCTCCCCATCCAAACATCATAAGAATCTCTATTCTTTCTCTTTCTGAAAGCATTTTTATCAGGAAAAAAGTAACTCTCCAACAATATGCTAAAAATGGACACAGTTTATTGTCAGTACATGACAGTTTCTATGGGAGTTCTAAAATAATCTACCAGGTTTCACTATGCATAGGGAAATGAGTTAATTTTGTTTAAAGCCAAATTTTCATTTTCTCATTTTTTTATCTCAAAAACAGTTGACTTTAGGAATAGGGTATGCTTAATAAAATATGATCAGAATTTCATGTAGATTCTTAAAATGAAATAATATACAGGGTGTTCCATTAGAGAATCTGAAGTTTTAAGTGTAACTTGATTTTAACACACCCTGTATATTTCAAGACATTTTTGAATCATTAATCGTAAGGAACTATACAACTTTTATATGAAACTTTTTTACCCAACTTGTATAGTTTTTACGTATCTCAAGGTTTCCAGACTTTATGCCCTCATTGTATATACTTATTTAGAATTGGAAAAATGAATATATTTATATGATTAAAAAAAATCACTTTCTTTGTCATAGCGTTCTTGCTAAAAGTCAAATTGATTTTTAAAAGGCATTTTCAAAATCTCCAAAAAAAATTCACTGAATTGCTTTTTTGAATCTTTCAAAATGAATGTTTAAGCTGAAAAAGGCTGGCTGTTCACTTTATGCCCTACGACCCCGTACAATAGGAGCCAAATAAGAATCCAATGCAGCAAATAATCAACAGTTTTTACCTCCCTCATAAAAGGTATTGTAATCGTGAAAAAATCACCCTCCCAGCTTTTTAGAGATCTTCATGTTTTAAGTTTTGTCAAAAAACATGTTTTCTCAATTCCGATCTTGTCTCTGTTAGTCTGTTCGTGACATAGCTAAAAACATACTTACCCGATTTATTTCAAATTTTGGCGAAACAAAATGAAATGTTAAAAATCTATTACTAAAAAACTGCCTATACAATTTACCTGAAATTTTCCATAAATATCAAGTAATATGTAAGAATCAACTGCTAAAATTTTTGTACAAATCCAAGATGGCGAAACAAAAACAAAAAACTCAAACATATAAAACTTTTCCAGAGAATAAATGTTCTGGAAGACCTATGCTACACTATATTTAGAAATTTTTAATCTTGAACATTTAAAATTCTTCCAGAGGGTAAAATGGGTTGACCAGTATGCTCTTTAGTCACTTTTTAAGTACAAACTAACTAGGTATATCCTTCATATATGTTGGTAAGTGATTGAATACTTTCAGGGAACTTATCTCAGGCCCCTTCTGCACCTGAGTCAATCTTGCACTGGGTACATAGAGCCCCATTTTAAGTAGTTGGAACACTTTTGAAAGACAGTACAAGTGGAGAATGTATAGGTTTATTACAGTTAATATCCTCTCAGAAGCAAAAATAAATGAATAGATAAACTAGTGGTATGAATTTAAGATGGCGGAACAAAATGGTTGTAAAATGTTTGGAATCGTGAAAAAATCACCTTCCAAGGTTTTACATATCTTTAGGTTTTAGCATTTCCAGCCAAATGTCGGTATAACATAGCTACAAAAACTACTTGCCAATTGACTTCAAATTTTGGTCAAAAATTGAAAGTAATATGGAGATGGTCTTGCCTTGCCATATACCAGGATTATCTGGTCTCCTCTGTCGAAGCGCGTCATCAAGTGGACTGCATCTATACAGATTTATCGAAAGCATTTGATAGTGTACAGGGTGGTCGAAATTGGTCTGTTTTAACAGAGAAAACCTATTTCCTGACTAGATAGAGCAAAACTGTCTTAGGTGTCATGGGCTCGATTTCTGAGAAATGTTTAATGGCAAAAACCGCCTGCCGATATTTTCACTGCCAACTGAGATATAGGGCGTTTTTCAATTTTCGGCCATTTTGAAAATTGTCCATAACTTTTTTATTTTGCGGAATATACATTTAGACATTCTAAAAAGTGCCAATCCAGTGGCGTACTCAGACATAGTTGTCCGTTTTATCCAATAGGCAAAACTTTTTTTTTTCAAATGGAAATCATAGTTGGCTATAAATTATAAAAAATGCCTCTTCCTTTTCAGTGATATAAAGTTGTAGGTACTTATTTTCAAAAATAACTAGGTGTTTTTGTTTGAAGTAGGCTTTGATTTGTGATGACAATATCTCAATTATGTATTGTTAAGATTTATAGTTTGTTAGCAACTTAAACACAACTTTAAATAACACTAGCTAACGTTATTTTAATTATTTATTATTAATTTTTTTTATTTTTTTTTGTTTACATAGCAAAGTTGAACAAAATTAACAAACTAAACTACTATTTACAGCTACAAGTGAAAATAAAAAATAATTATGAAAATCTAGGTATTTAGTTTAGGTTTCTGATAAATATATTTAGAGAAGTTGTTCAAATTGAGCCCCTCCCTGTTTATTAGTTCAACTGGGCTAATAGATGCAAAAGCTTGCCTAGTGGCCTCTTGCAATTCTTCTTTTGTGTGAAAGGTTCTTCCTTTAAATATTTCAATCTTCCCCACAAAAAAAAATCTAAGGGAGTTAAGTCACAGGACCTAGCAGGCCAAGGTATGGGGCCCCAGGTACCAATCCAATTTTCTCGAAATTCGAAGTTTAAAAGATCATTTGTGATCCTTGCATTGTGCGGGGGACAACCATCTTGTTGATAGTAGATATTTCTGGCATCAGCTAAAGGTATGTCTTCCAACAAAGGGACAATATATGTGCGCAAAATATTTACATAATCATCTGCAGTTAAATTTCCATCGTAAAAATAAGGTCCCACAAATCTTTGAATATCCCCACCCATATATTGAATCCACACCGACCTTGCCGGTCTTGTTGCACAACTACGTGTGGATTTTCAGTCAGTGATATGAATTATATCTATTAAATATACCAGAAGTATCTACTCTGGATTCATCACTCCAAATAATATTTAATGGAAAAATTCTCCATGAATTTTTGTACCACTGACAAAATCTCAATCTTCTAGCGGCGTTTCACGGAGTTGATGAACTCTTCTCGTTTGTACGGTTTGAATTTATGGTATTTTTAAAACGGTGGTCTTTGGAACCTCATTATATTAGCCAATGTTCGAGAGGAAATTATTAGGATAAAAAAACAATTATATTTAGCTGCTGGATTTCCTTTTCTTCCTTTAGTTCATAATGTCTTGTTCTTAACTTTTTAAAACTTCCGTAATTTACTAAATTACTTTTTAATGTTTGATAAATTCGGTTATCCGGTTGATGAAATGTATTAAAATATAATTCACTAGCTGCTTCAAACTTAGATAATATGTAACATTTTAACATATCATACTTTTCATAATTCTCAAACATATTTTGTAGCAACTTAACACAACTTTATAAAGATAACACCAAAACGCAATAATTACACCAGACTACAGTAATCTGACAGCAATATATTCAAAATATTGAACCCGCGTCATTATTCCAAGGCCTACTTCGATGTAAACCAAAAACACCTAATATTTTCGTTATTTTTGAAAATAAGTACCTACAACTTTATATCACTGAAAAGGGCTAAAAGCGAGCATTTTTTATAATTTATAGCCAACTATGATTTCCATTTGAAAAAAAAAAGTTTTGCCTATTTATGATAAAACGGACAACTATAGAAAAAATCTGAGTACGCCACTGGATTGCACATAAAAAAGTGCCTTTAGAATGTCTTTGCAGAATGTTAATATTCCGCAAAATAAAAAAGTTATGGACAATTTTCAAAATGGCCGAAAATTGAAAAACGCCCTATATCTCAGTTGGCAGTGAAAATATCGGCAGGCGGTTTTTGCCATTAAACATTTCTGAAATCGAGCCCATGACACCTAAGTCAGTTTTGCTCTATTAGTCAGGAAATAGGTTTTCTCTGTTAAAACAGACCAATTTCGACCACCCGGTACATCACAAACTACTAATGAAGAAGCTTTCTGATATTGGTATCTCGGGCAATTACTTAAAATGGATCGCCTCTTATCTTAACCGTCGTAATCAACGGGTTGTGGTGCAAAACTCAGTTTCTCGTGATATTTTAGTCACCTCAGTGCCACAAGGGTCCCACATTGGACCAATATTATTCCTTCTCTTCATAAATGATGCCTCTTCCTGTTTTAGGAATAGTAACTGCCTTTTGTTTGCTGACGACTTGAAATTCTTTAGCTCTAATACGATCCAAAATTCCGCGCTACAATCGGATTTGGACCGCTTTGTCAAATGGTGCGAGTTAAACTGTCGTTCCCTTAATGTTGCCAAGTGTACGTCCATTCGCTTTACGAGATCACCTAACCCCATTCCAAATACTTACAAAACTGGTGACACAACTCTTGGAATTTCTTCTTGTGTGAACGATTGGGGCGTCATATTCGACAGCAGTCTATCTTTTAACCAACACATAGACTCAATTGTATGTAAAGCTTTTAGAATGCTGGGATTCATTAAAAGACATTCTCGGCATTTCAGCGATACTAACGTCATCGTAACCCTATACAACTGCTTTGTTAGAAGCTTACTGGAATATTGTTCAGTAATTTGGCAGCCCCATTATGCATGCCACATAGATAGGATCGAAAGAGTACAAATTCCATTTTCCTTATCAAAATGTCTCCTATAAAACAAGACTACTAGTGTGCGGTATGCAAAGTTTAGCCCAGAGACGCAAACATGCCCTACTCCTATTTGGGTTCAAGTTGCTTAATGGTATGATCCACTGTGAGCACCTATTGGGTCAGGTGAACTTCTTGGTTCCCGTCGTACTCGTCACACTTCCCTTTTCTTGTAAGGAGTCACAGGACTAACTATGGTCAAAACTCATTTATTGATTGCCTTTGCTTAAATTATAATACATTTTTCTCCAACTGTGATATATTTAGCGTTCCTTAGATTCGGCGCTATTTAATTGTTTAAAGGTTCGTGCTTCATTCCTCTTTCGCTGCACTCTATATTTTTATTTTATATGCATTTTTGAATTTTATTGTTTATAGCAGGATACCATTGCATTTGTATTGTATTTTTAAGTTTTGTATTTTATATCTTGTACCATTTAGAGATTTATCTCTGTAGTGTATGTATGACCAAGTAAATAAAAAAGAAGTAACATATTCGTAAAATTTCAATATCGCGAAACAAAGTAGTGGCCTAGTAAAATGTTGAAAAATTATTACTAAAAAAATAATTATCCAATTCACCTCAAATGTTGCACAAAAATCAAGTGATACATAGAAATGAACTGGTAATTTTATCGATTTTGCTCGGGATTTTGTAATTATAATTGTGTAAATATTTTTTTTGATATTATATATTTATGAAGAGCTTATAGCTCAGCTTCTCTTATACCAAAGTTTGACACCGATGAATTATTAGACATAATTAAAAAAAATATATCACAGATACCATAATTTTCCAGTCAATAAATACTTAATAATTAATCAAACGAATAAAAAGTTCATTTCACATTCACCGTTTAAAGTTTAAAGCATGTAAAATCATTAATCAGGGAAAATTAATAGTTTAAGCATGTTTGACATAAGAAATGAATTAATGAGATAGGTCAGTCTAAGTGGTTGGGAAATACCTATATTAACTAAAACATTTAATTATTAATGTTTGGATGTGTTTAACAATTAGGTAATAGTATGATTTTTTGAACACTTTTTACATATTTATTTTGAAATTAAGTATGACACTTACCTTCCTGCTAACTTTTTACCAAGAAACCATGTAACCAGTTGTATTATAATGAGAGATAAATGACACTAACCAGAATAAAATAAAATGTATGTAATCACACTGTATTATTTTTTGTTACCAAATAAAAAGCCTCGTAAAAATCACAAACAATTAAAGTTGGGGTAAAATAAAAGAATAGGCATACGGATATATCCTAGACAAACAAGGGGGTTGCTAGGCTTCTTAGGTGGAAACATTTTCTAGAGGTAATTCCCCTTGACTTTGTACTAAACTCGGTACTAAAATTTCTGCAGATGGTGGAAAATTCTGTCCAAATCAAAAGTGAAAGGCAAATCATAGGACATTGGATTTGTATTTTCCGTGGGTAGGTTAGATGGAAGAGTTTGGATTCACAAGTCACTTACCAAAGATGCAACCAATTGATTTTCTATAAAGACTAACTTATTCAGAGGCCATGTATCTGGACTTTTAAAAGCCTCAGGGATATTTTTCAATGTAAGAGATGCCAAGTAAGCATTATTAACTAGTCCTGGAAGATCATCAATTGTTACTCTTTGCCCAGGATTTGATAACATACTGTCGCGAATGGTGGCAACTATCAGTTTAGTTTTAAAAAGTGAATATGCAGCCACATCAAGTGGTTGTAGTTTGTGGGAGATATGAAGAGACTTCTTTAGCATAACAAACTTATCCATTAGAAATAACATAGGGTTTTCTCTACTGCATCTAGTGAATTTTACAATATATTTGAGAACTTTCACAAAAAGCTCTTTGGTCATCCATCCACTGTGAGGAGAATTCGCTAAGCCCAAACTTCCAGGAGGAACATCTTTAAGCCACCCAATCTTGAAGTTAGCTTTAGGGAAGGCAAAAACTGGTTGAATCGAGTTTCCAGTTGTGCCTTTTTGCACTGACACTACTTGCCCTACTTGTCTAATGCCTTTTTTTAGCCACAACTCTTAGTGATGGTAAAAGGTGCTTACACCTGTCTCCTCTAAATTATAGATATTATCATTATAATACTAAGCAGATTATATATCAAGCTCTTGAACCTCTACAATATCTTTTTTTTTAAAGTAAGGACGTAGCCGATGCACGCATCGGACAAGTCCGATTGCAGTGGATTTGATTCAAAGGAAACTGGTGAAAAGAATTTTAAATCGTCTGCATATAAGAGACACTTAGACACTTTAAAGCATGATACTATATCATTTATAAATAGTAGAAAGAGAATTGGACCAATATGAGAGCCCTGTGGGACACCAGATGTCACAACAACCTCTCTAGAAATTGAACCAGAAAAATTCCAGAAAAACCAATTTGCTGCAATTTGAATAACAGAAGCTGATGGCAAACCCTGTCAAAAGCCTTCGATATGTCAGTATATATAACATCGATCTGTTGACCAGCCTCAACCGATGTTGTTAAGTAATTCTGGAAAATTGCAAGATTTGTAGTTATTGAGCGACCACTATAAAAACCGTGTTGCATACTATGATGTAGTGCTTCAGAGACTCAAAGATATGATCCGTGATAATTGCCTCAAACAGCTTTGTTATATGCGAAAGCAAGGAAATACCTCTGTAGTTTTTAATATCGCTCTTATCCCCAGATTTAAAGATCGGCATGAGAGTGGAAAACTTCCAGATTTCAGGAAAGGAACCCAGATTAAAAGATTTCTGAAAAATTTTACAAAGGGGCCGAGACAACGACTCGCAGCAACGTTCCAATAAAATAGTGGGAACTCCATCTGGACCAGCCTTTTTAGAAAGATCAAGGGTTTTTTTTTTATTGCAGATTTCCGCTTCTGTAATACAATACGATAGTAACTTTCCCGAACAGCTTATAGGGCCAATCTTGCTAAAAACTAAAGTTTGTGTGACATATGCAACATAGCACATATCAGTCCGAAACTTAACCTCACGTCGTATGTTGCAGTAATCAAAATAGTCAACATCTTTATTGGACCTTTTATATTTTTTGTATAGACGATTCTTTTGTCCAATAAGCCAATCTTCATACTCATTTGTTTAGTAATTTCTTTATTTGGTTACTTTTAAACAATGTTCCTGTAGATATTGACTTAAAATCACCAGCTAGTAGGATCCTCTTTCTGTGGCTAAAAGTCAATGGATAAGAAACTTAAAAAGCAGTTTTCGTTGTTTATCTGTAATTACTAGAGGATATCAGAAACTCATTAATATTGTTAAGTATACAGATTGTCCATGTATGGACTTTACGAGAGCACATATGGACCAAAATTTTCATATCTCGAGAAAAAGTCATTCTTCACCAAGATTTTGCTTTAATTGCTTCATATTTAACAGACAATTAAAACTTAGAATTTCACTTGATTAAAATAAGTTACTAAAAGTATAAAAAATTACATAGCAAAAGTCTATTTGAAAACCGCTGCTCCATATTCTAGAGATTTTTCTAATTGCATGCAAAGGAAGTCAAAACTGCTTTGGACTTCTAATACTGAAATAGACTCTATAGCTTGTACTATCCTTAATTCTAAAACTTCAATATCTTCTCCATGGATGTCTTGTATCTTATCTGTTTTAAACATTCCCAGATACAATTATTTACAAGAGTGAGATCTGGGCTTCTTGGAGGCTACAGAATGAATCTGTTTTGACTGATACATCACCTTTCTGAATCTATTGTTAAGCCACTCAGCTATTTCACCGGCATGATGTGCTGGGCACCCGTCTTGTTGTAGATCCATTTGTGCTCTCATAACGTTCATCTGTGTACAACCTGTATAAACCAAGCAATTGTATATATAAATACTATAGAGATAAAAAGCATAGAACAAAATTCCTTCACAACACATCCCAACCTGATTCCAGTGTTCTTATTTTATAAACTAGCCTAATGGCCCTTTTCTAATCCAGAAACCTTCTGTTCAAATGCAGCAGGCCACCACTAACTCAGTATTTCATACTTCATTACTTGGTGAAAATAACGAAAATAGGCCACCCTTACTATTTCCACTGAGTAACTTTTACTAAGAAATCGAATGCATGATAGGTATAACTTAAAACATTTTAAAAGAATCCCTATTTATTTTTTTTAATAGGGTTCTGTTTTAAAGGAGATGGACTATCCAAACGAGGTAGCACCTAAGGCTCTAACCCTAGTTAAACTTACCTCTCTTCACTCCCCCCTCCCTTTTGAAGCTGCTCATCCTACTAAAGAAAAATAATATCTTGCTCCAGTTAAGATGCTGCCTCCTTGGAAAGGGACTGAACACTGAGGGTGTTCCAAGTGAGATAGTATTTGTGCCAATGCCAAAAATCCTTTCATCATATATTAGTATTTTATGAAAAAGTATGATGATATTTTTACCATAAAAAAATCTTTAAACAAACTAATTTTAACTAATTCATATTGAAAACAAGGCACGAAACCTTTTCATTTATGTGTTGTCACATTTTTATTTAATTAACTCACCCCCAAATACAAATTTAGGATACGAACATTGGGCACACACTACAAACAGGATTCAAATATAGCCAACGTCAACACTTTCTTAACTTTTGACATAAAGGCAAACATTATTACACTGAACCGAAGCGACTTTAGTTGAATGCCAGGTGTAACTCTACATAAGTAATTACTTCATAAGGTTCAATCATTAGTAACTGAACCAAAAACCTAATAAGGATATCTTTGAGCAGAAACCCTGTATGTTTTATACAGGGTCTATAAGCCTAACTTTTAGGAATATCAAAAAAATATTTTAGGTAGGTATACAAAATTTTGATGTTTTCTCTGAACTAACAAAAATTGCTAAAAAAAATAAACAAACAACAATTGGAAAGTAAAAAATTGTTATTTTAAATGGGCATCTTCTTGCTGATTATAAAAATACCTAGTTTAATACTTTTATCTTTAAACACAAGCAAGAAATTTGACAAAAACCCTGCCATAAAAGACAATATGTTAGAACGAAAGGGAACATACACATAAGTAAAGTCGTTACAAAGGAATACACTTACAACGGAATACAACTGAGAAAATTGACAAGAACTAAGACATAAGAGGCAGTGTATTGCTTTGTAATGACTTTACTTAAGTATGTATTTTGTCTTTCTTTTTAACATATTGTCCCTTTTGGCAAGGTTCTTGTCAATTTTCTTTGTTCGTTCTTATTAAAGATAGACATCAAATCTGGTATATCTAAAATCATCAACAAAGTGCCCACAATATTATATAGGTGTTCTATTTAAAATATCAAAGACAATGCTCATTTTTTTTTACTTTTCAAATGTCATTTGTTTATTTTTTAGAAAATCCGGTCTATTCCGAGAAAACCAAAAATTTTGTATACAATATTTTTTGATATATGTAAAAGTTTACTTTTAGACCCCATTTAAAATATAACCTGTGCATTAAAAATAAAAATTAATCGAAAATATATAAATAAATGTCTTGTTTAAAGAAGTACCTACTCAATTTTGTTATATTCAGAATAACAAATGTATTTATTGGGTAAATTTACACAGAAAAATGTTCATTTATTAACTAGGTGTACTTTTGCTTTAGTTTTTCGGGAAATATTTATGCACTATACAAATTTCAGAGAGTTAGAATTAGAGTAAAAACATTTGCTACCTGTTATTTTTCGCTCTGTTTGTTATTTTGATCTATATCGGGAACTACTGGATCACTTATTTCATTATGACACTAAATTCTTCAAGATAAATTAGGTCAAGAACCACGTTTCATCAGAAACAAATATTCCAAAGATATTTTTGGGGCTTATTTTAGAACGCCCCCTTAAAGTGTTTATAGGGGTTAAAACTAATAAAGTGTTACTTACCGTATAATATGACAGCAAACCAGAGTTATCATCTAACACAAACCACCTGTATTGCCATCCCTTCATCACGTTTGTCCATTTACTTAAGGAACCTTCCATCACTGCCATTTTTTAAACAAATTCATTAATTAATTCACAATATTAAATAACTAATAATGACATACCAATAACAGGTTCGTTTTGTTTGCTAATTAAAATGTCAGGTAAACGTCAACACTGTCACAATCAAAGTGATAAATGGGGGGATTGGGCTGTTTGGAATTTGGACTTTGTTTCTCTTGAAGGTTCAGAAAAGAACAAAAATATTAAAGTTTCAATATTTTGTATAGTTGGTTGCAGAGAAATTAATTTAGAAAACCCTATATTGCCTGGAAACACATTTTTTTTTATCCTTACACATCCGCACGGGTCTCGCCGGTTGCCGAGTTCTCGTTTGACAATTCTTGGTTTAATATAGATACACTTTTTATATAGATATGCTTTTTTAAATTATCCCAAAAAAAAGTACCTAACCAGGGCTATCTTAAACGTAATCCCCTATTTAAAACACACTTGTTTTGTGTGTCAACAAAAAAACCCTTGAACCAAGACTCGGCCGCCCTGGGACTCGTGCATCAGAGATATGAAATTTTTAGTTTAAACAAAACAAAAAGCACATGGCTTCTAATGGCATTCCTCGGACATACTATTGGCATCACGCGCACAATTTTTTCTGTTAAATTAGGACAATAACCCTCCTACTCCCGTTTTCAATGTCCCTTATGCTTTTTATCCTATTGTAAAATCGGGTAGACAAGCAGAATAGAAAACAAGAATAACTATAGGAATCTTCGAGTTCTAGCTAGCGGGATAGTTTCCATTCAGAAACGTGTGTTAGGTAGGCGTTCTCGGCAAATAGCAACAGTGTGTTGGAATTTGCTTGCTTCTTGCTCCAATTCAGTGTATTTTACATTAACACTCAGAAAATAATAAAATTATATAAATACAAAATCAGATCAACTGTTCGGTAGGACTGTTGGTATGGCCGGATAAATAAAGAGTAAATAATTACCGTGATGTTACGGTTACCGGTTAACCGTTCCATTACCATTGCTATTTCTTTATCAAACATCAATAATAAGAAATAATTTTGGTCGCAAATACCGCAGGAAAAGCCGCCTAATTTGCGATATTGCGACCTATTTGGCAATACCAATATCAATTTCACTTTGGTTTGTGAAGTGAATGTAAATGTCAAATGTAAGCTACATTTACATTCAAGTTCAACTCAAATTTGTTATGAAATTGGCTTGCTTGGCAAATGGCAAAAGTGATGTTTTGCATTAGACAAAATTCGAAATGCTCTTCAAAGTTGACTTCAGAAGCAAGGAGAATTCAATAAATCTCAAATTTTAAGGTTATAATTTTTATTTTAGTTAATAAAATTGTTAATACTTTTACACATCCAATTATTTAAAAAATATAAATATGCTTTTAACGCTCTAATGAAAAAACAAACCTCTAATCGGTAGACACAAACTCCTAAAACCACAACCAAGGAGCATAAAAAAGTTACTAAACAATCTTTTTGCTCCAACCGAGAGTATCTTACATTAATATCTTAAAGAATTAATAAAAACAAATTACAAAATCGTATCAGCTGTTCAGGAATATCATTTCCAATGTAAATGCACTTTTACGAAATGTCAATTTTAACTTGAACTTTGAAGTGAACATAAATGTAGCTTTAACCATCTTCTTGCTCCAATCCAGTGTATTTTACGTTAATATAAAAAATAATAAAACCAAATTATAAAATAGTATCAACTGTTCAGGTACATCATTTCCAATGTAAATGCACTTTTACAAAATGTCAATGTCAACTTGAACTTTGAAGTGAATAGAAGTTTTCACCATGCTCCGGTTCGGCTGACCATTCTGAACCGCAAGAATTCACGATGTAAGTAATGACGTCACCAGCTGAATAGTTCGATAACAGGTCTGTCAAATTGCTAACCATGTCGGGGATATGGTCCCGATCGCGGTTCTAGAAACAAACAAAATATAGCGATTTGTTTACAAATTGGAAACAGCGAAATCATTTATTTTTATCATTAAATAAATGATTTTTATAGTCTTCTAGTGTTATCTCTGATTTTGTGTTTGATATTATTTGGGTTCTTGCATATTTAAAGGTTGATGCTAAAAGTTTCATGAAAAATGACAAATTGCTTATTACAGGTACAATATTGCTATTAAAAAATAAACTTTTAAACATAAATTGCTAATTGTTTCTCCATATTTGTTACTATTTTTTGCAAAATCTAAACACAACTTACTTTAGCTGTCACTTGAAACCGGTAACCACACGTTTTCAGTGTTTTCACCATGTTCTACACATGACTCAATCAGGACGTCATTATCTGGCAGACCAGTGCTAAAAATTCGAGACCAACGGTTAGTGAAACCGGAGCATGATGAAAACACTAATATGGTACTTGGCTGGAATAGCCCTGGAAGCTCAGGCTATAAGACTTGGAAATAGAAGGAAGTGCAGAAAGGTGGGTAATAATGTAGATAGTTAGCCGATGATACCGGTAGGTAGCTGATAATATCGATAGGTAGGGAGAAACACCGGTAATTAAGGATAATTAACGGGTTACATATTTACAAAGGTGAGAACCTTTTTTGCACCTCAATTATTTTTCGTTCGCAATATATAGATAGGTTTTGTTAAAAAGCTGCATCTCGATAAAAGAAACGGTAATCGGGATACGGGCGGGTCCCACAATGCAATATTTGCAATTCCGCTCAGTATCTCAAAAACGAAGATTCCTATGAAAATTTTGTTTAAGGCATCTAAATTTCACAAAAATGTAATACAGATACGCGAAAAACGTAAACATGTATTTTTTCTAACAAGGCAGATACGCCACAATTTCAAAGAAAACTGGACATCCCGTCCATACTGTTTTCCAAGAACCTCGGCACATTAATATTAACAAGTTTTTTATATACGAATGAAACTTATTTACTTATTACTGCAAATTCTACGAATAAAGGTACATCTGGCAACGTTGGTCTCTCTTGGGTTTAATACCGGTATGATCGTTGTCAACAAAGTGAATAAATACGTTTTAAATAAACTCTACAAGGGGACGTTTTCTCTGGATATTTTTAATATTTTATCCAATTTAAAGGTCCCGGTTTTAATCTAAATTAATACTCCTTATTTCCTTTTTATGCCTCATTACTTAATCAATTATTCTTATGCGGCAAATTGTAGGTATAAATATTCATACAAAAACAGATTTCAATTACATTCATCTTTATTATAAAAATAAAATATTACACTGTACACTAATATAATCACAAACATCTTAATATCCTAATGTATAAAATCTTAAATGTACTAATAAATGAACATATTTCTATAGAAATAATTCAATCTTTTCCACAAAAATATTATATTTGCAACGGAAAATGAAATTTGACTAATGAATTTGTATTTACACCATATTTGAGACAATTGAAACACACCTACCTACCCAGCAAAAAGAAAAGACTAGAAGATAGAGCAAAATAAAAAGAAATGATCTTTCCGACGATATAAATTAAACTAAACTCATTGCACAGTTTCTAACGACGGTAAGTCCGAATTAAATTTATAATTCTCATTTTCACGCAATTTGTTAGGCGTAATGTAGATTATTAAATAAAATGATATTCTCTATATATCATTTTGTTTAAATATATTTTATTCTTGAATTCGTAAATATGGCAGTGAATTTTTAATGGCTTGTAATGCATCCAAATTCACTTGAAAATACCGTATTATTTCAAGTACCATAACGGTGATATGTTTTGTACATCCTTGAAAGCATTATTCAGTTTTCTGCTTTAGTAGGTTCTTTATCGCCAGTTCCTTGTTGAGAATCTAAAACATAGGAAAGTAAGGAGGTATTATAAACATAATTTTTGTTAAAGGAAATAAAAACATTCATATTGAATACGAACGCAAACTGTTTCTTTTAATAAAATATATTATAATATAGAATGAAAGTTTTCAGGGCAGTGGTTAGTTAATAAATCACGGTTCTTGGAATTAGATAGACCGTGTCAAACAGGCGAAACTTCGAAAAGTGATTCTATTTTGACACAGTCTAATCTTAAGAAATCATCTTAAAATATCTTATAATCCCTATAGCACAGTTAAGAGAAATAACAAGTATATCTCTAAACGATGCCTATAGTAGGAATTCATCGAGAGATTTCGCGTAGCTTTGCATAATGTCAAGGCCAGTGTCGCACCTAATCTTAGCGAGATGAACGATTGAAAGTGGTGAATTTTTGTGTAAGGAAAGGTAAAAGAAAGGAAATGCTCATAAAAAAAACAAAATAAAAACCTACTTCTACAAATGACTTTCAATCTGCACAAAAAGTTTAGTATGATATGATGATATGTTAAAAGTGTTTTTAGAAGTCTGTATCAGCTGTTATCCTAGCTGAGACCCCATTAATTAAAGAAAATAACACATTTTTTTTCAATTTACAAAATTAAACTATGAACAGAATAGGTAAGTCGGCTTCATCCGAAACTTTCCTCATTATAAGTTTTTCTTTTTATCAATGAAAGTTTAAAACTGAAGTATGACCCTCAACGTTAGCAGTCGTTAAACCCTATCCCACGAGCACAAAGCTTCATTGAAATGATTGGGCGGAGTAAAAAGAAAAATAATTATAACTTTAATATATTTTTATTATTTTAATATCGATAAGCAGACTTTTCTAGATCAATCCAAAAAAAGACCTAACCGGGGTTAACCAAAAATGCAGTCCGATATTTAAAACTACCTACGAAAATTATAGCTTTTGTTTAAAAAAGAAAACTAAATTTTACAATGCTATGCTATTCCCAACGACATGGAAATAATACGTCATTGGCTATTCCAATATCCTATCACTGAGCTAGCAGATTTCACATCAAAAACCTAACGATTTTTGTTTAAGTAAACCGCCGCAGGAGGCGCTACAGCCACAGAAGGATTTGGGTCAGGTTTTATGTACTTTTCGCTCAGTTTCTGTTTTACATGTAGTTAGGCCGTATTCAATTTCTAATCTTCATTTTGATTACATGTTCCGTATTTGCCGTTTATCTGAAAAATCGGTTATTTACGGAATTTAGTGTCACCAGAACGGCCGATTTGTTTGTTGTCGGGTAACTAATGTCTGAACTGTCAGCTATTTGACGGGTGTTTCGTTTTTAAAAGGTTTTGCACAAGAATCATAAACCACACAGGATAGTTACTTCTCGTAAGGGTAACTTCGCCGTTTCTCGTCGACCGCAAAGGTCAATGACCGGGTGAGTGACGGCCTTGTCAGTCTAAAGATTTAGTATTAGTTACATTGCTCTGTAATAGAAATTTGCCTTTTAAGCATTGTTTTCTCAATATTCTTGAGTTTTTACAAGTGGTAATAGGTCACAAAAGTTTGAAAAAGTGTTGTTCGTGCATAGTGAAACGTAATTAGCTAAGGAAAGAATTAAAACTTCTTTTATAACTGATATATTTACTTCTGCAGAAGTCTTCATAACAAAAAAAAATGTCTGTGAAGATGTGTGCTGTGTATATTTGCCAAAATAGTTACAAAAATCACTTGCCAGGTGTAACTTTTCAAGAAAGTTTTAAGAAACAGTGGGTACACCGTTGCAGTAGAAAAATGTTAGCTCTAGATATATTTGGATTCTTTATTATTGTTTTATTAATTTTTCAGGCAAGTTGTATTTTCTTTTATCATATAATTACTTTTAATTTTAATTTTTGCTCTGTATTGTTGCTTTTTTAGTTTTAATGCAAATCTCAATCTTGTTAATTATTTTAAAAGTTATTTATACAGGTATCAGAAACCTCTGTAGTTATTAAGTTTTTTTGTTTCCATTTTCTTTGTAAAAGTGATTATATTAAGGTATTTTTTGTAATCTCTAAAATATATTATTTTTTAATTTTGAAAAAAAATATGTATGACAATAGCAAAAATTGACAAACAAAAATCTTTTTTGGCTTTTTCGCAACTGAATAAAAATATTTAACTTTAAATTGATTGAAGCTTTTTAAAGTTAAATATTTTTATTCAGTTGCGAAAAAGCCAAAAAAGATTTTTGTTTGTCATTCTAAACGCAACAAATAATCTGAACACATTTAAAAATAGCAAAAATTATTAGAAAATCGTAATATCATGTTTATTACTTTCTTAATTGAGAATCACTTTACCTATTTGCTTTTTAGATTAATAAATTTAGGTATCTAAATTACGGAAAAATGCTAATTTATATGTAACGATTTCATGAATTAAAAAGGCACTCTTAATATATGTTTGTCTTGACATAATGTTTAAATTATTTTCTAATCATTTATTTTTATGTCGAAATATGAATTGCTAAAACATTTTGAAGAGCAATTGACCATGGTTTATTGACCGAAATTCATTATTATTTTAATATAAAATTTGTCATAATTATTGCATTAAAAATCGAAATAACAGCATCAAAAGGCTAAACCATATCATCCTCCTATAGAAATAACGCATGAAACTTGTTTCGAGCAGGCCAGGCGACGTCACTGTAGCAAGGCTCGCTCCCGCTAAACTGACGGAAATAATTCGCCGATGTAACTATCCTGTGTGGTTTAAGGTTCTTGGGTTGTGCAGAAACCGCTGTCAGACTTCTGTCAATTGGACAGGTGAACCAGATTTGGAAATGGAATACAGCCATAATTAGTTATATGTACTTACGTCTACTAATAAAAATTGTTCTTTTTCAATTTCTTTCATATA
The DNA here is from genome assembly GCA_030620095.1 of Kuschelorhynchus macadamiae. Lineage (NCBI taxonomy): Eukaryota > Metazoa > Arthropoda > Insecta > Coleoptera > Curculionidae > Kuschelorhynchus > Kuschelorhynchus macadamiae. The sequence continues at coordinate 144,775 of JAUTXW010000090.1, forward strand.
TAAAGGTCTAGTATCGTATGAGGGAACTTACAGATAATTGGGGAAATTGGACTGGAAAGAACTTTAACCATAATGAATCCTTTTTTTGTCAAGAAAATTAAGAAGTAATACAGTTTGTATAAGTATATATTAGTAAATAACTACAATATGCATAATAAGGCAAATTTTGTATATGACAATGTAAGTCTGACAAGAAAGTGGTTTGACAATAGGACCGTTTCAAAGTAGGAAAACTATTTAAATATAAGAACTAGTAAATGTTAAGATTTTCATTATCACATTGTTATATTACGTACCAACACTAATTTTGTCTGCACTAACGCCTGCAGCTTCCGTATAAGAAGAGTCCGAAGAGTTCGCTTCCGCAGCTTCGACAAACGCTGAAGACAGCTCTCCGCTGAGCTTACTCACCGTTTTTGTCGCTATGTCGTACATGTAAATCTCCTTTTCAGATTTGGAATTTCCGCTTGGCCTAAAGAAAAATAATTAATTAATAAATCGCAAAGAATATTAATTATAAGGAAGACCTTTCCGTTTATTTATACATATTTTCCATTTTAAAATTGACATTAGGCCGCGTCAAATGGAAATACTTTCCGACGATTCGTTTTCTTTATATAAGTCATCTTCAAGGAATATTATTCAGCGTTTTTAGGAAATAAGGGCTACAAAAATTTCCAGTAAGTTTAATTAAAAACCAGGGCAGGCCAAGCAGCACATGTCAATCGTCATATGTTAGCAGCGATGCAGTAATCTAAGCTAACTGGCTAAAATTGCTTAGCAAAATAATTGTCCTATAACGTCTTAAAAACAAAATCGAATTTTTTGAACAAAATATGGTAAATGTTTATTTATTTCTAATCTTAATTTTTGAATTCGGATGTATTGGCTCCTATTGGACTTTGAAATATATTTAATTTTATTGCTGAATCGTTTTGTCAAAATTTTAGTGACATTAAAGACTTTAGTGTTTTTTCATCAGTATACTGAACTGTGTGGACATTCCTACGTCACGGATGTGATTATATACCTTTATTTCCGAAACAATTAGGTTTTTGTCATTTTAAGTAATGTAATATATATATGAAGTGACAATTTAGCTGTTTTAATCTAAACGCGCCATCTAGAGTTAATTTTCATGTACATTCAATTGCTGTTCTTAGTTTTTACATAAATGTAATTCCTATCTGTCATGCTGGCTTCTGTGCAAAAAACGACGCCATTACTTCAACTTGCTTTCTTCGTATGTAAAATAAAAAAACTTGAAATGTTGGAATTTTTTTTAATTATTGTGTAATTTTTATAAAAAATTTCCTATGTGTAAATTGTTAAACATTTTTTTCAGCAAAAGTAGAAATGTTTTTAAGTTGATACTCAGCGATATTATATTCAGAATAATTGGAAACAGTTTGCTTCCAAGTAGCATTTTTAAACATATAATATAACTAAATTATCTGCTCAGAAAAAATATGAAATATTTTCAGTGCGATTTAGAATTTTGTGACACCGAGTCTATCTGTTTTGTGACCCTTTTTACATATAGGAACGATTTTGAATTTTTTAACTAATTAGGAAATTTAAATGTTGGAAACTTCTTTACTATTGGTTTTAGCAAAAAAAACATTCTTCATAAAAAAATATTGCTTGCTCCAAAGCGATTGGCGTAAAAAAATTGTAAATAACTTGACGATGCAATAATATGGTACCATATAGTAAAAAATCGTGAATATCTTATACAGAGAACGTCGAAAATTTGAAATGTTGGGAAACCTTTTTAATTATCGCATAATTTTTATTAAAAGCGTGTAAATTGTTAAAAAATTTTGCAACAAAAGCTGAAATCGTTTTCATTTTAAACTCAGTGATATTATCATGAAGATATATGCAATCTGGAGTTGAAATCAAATAATTAAAAAATCACGTGATAATATTTCAAAAATCAACATTTTCTAACAAGAAGGCCTATTTTAAAATTGACAATCGTTACCATAGAGCTTTAGTGGGTTGTTGACTTCCGTACCTGTTAATAATTTAATTTTAATCTTCGACAAGTCATTATTAATCTTCATAGGAAAGGCTATTTGTAACAAAATATTGCAGAAATGGTTAATCGTTCCAACTTAACGCTGTTCATCATGTTAGGATTCATGGAACCACTAGAACTGTTCCTAGGAAGCGACGTCCCAGAAAAAAGAGTATGGAAACAGATCGTCGAATTGTTCCTATTTCTAAAGCAGACCCTCACAAATCAGCAGTTAATATTTGGAAAGAAATTTTTGTTGAAAATCCAAGGGATTTTCGTGTTCGAAGTGTTTGTAATCGTTTGAACGAGACACAACTTTTTGGCAGGGTACCAAGGAAAAAGCCTCACTTTTCTGAAGTCAATCGAAGGAGCTGTTTGAAATTTGTTTGAAATCACCTCTTGGAACGTCCAACAATGAAAGCAGATACAGTGGTCAGATGAATCCAAGGAAAATAAATTTGGTTCTGATGGAAAACGTTTTGTTTGGTGTCGACTAAATAAAGAATTTGATCCGAGCTACACCATGAAAACAGTGAAATTTGGTGGTGGTTGTATCAGGGTATGGGGCTGCTTCTCTTGGAATGGTGTTGGCCCTCTTTATAGAATAACTGGTACTATGGATCAGTATGAATATATTAACATACTGGAAAACGTCGTGCAACCATATGCAGAAGAAAATGTATTTGTACTTTGGACATTCCAACACGATATTGATGCAAAGCACTCTGCTAGGAGGGTGATTATCTTGCTTCAGGATAATCATGTAGATGTTTTACAATGGTCATCTTGTAGTCCATATTTTAACCCAATAGAAAATCTTTGGATGATAGTTAAATGAAAGTTCGGTTCAAGAACTTTCCAAAATTTGGACGAAGTATTCGAGGGTATGAGAGAAGCTTGGACCAGTATTTCACTAGAGACGTGTAGACGTCTAATACAGTCCATGCCTAGAAGGTGTTTAATAGTAATTGAAGCCAATGGATATCCAACTAAATACTAGGTACTCGATTGAGACAAAAACTTATAAATTGCTAGAAAATGTTGATTCAGAAATACGTTTTCGATTAGTTTGCCGTTTAAAAACATAGCGTTCTTTGAATTTTGTAATGAATAAATTATTTTTTAAACTTAATAAGGTTATTTAATGTGATAATAATAGATATGCACCCTAACCATAGCAACAATGATTATAATATTCGAAATATCTTAAATCATTTTTTTACTATAGTCAAAAGCAGTGTTATCGTGTGGGTCATACGATTTATCAACGACAAACTTTTTAAGTTTGTTTTTCCTATTATTACGTGTAATCATATCCTCCGCATAAAATCTGGAAGATGAATTAGATAGACCTATGATATTTTCATATGAAAAAAGAGGATAAACATATAAATACCAGCAGACAAGTCAGTGACAGAATAAGTAATAGAAAACAATTTTCGGGTTTTTTGCATCCACAAGCGAAAAAAATGGTATTAAATCTAATAAAATATTACGAAAATCACCGGCCAATATCCAGGAGACAGTAGTAAAAGCTCTGGGAATCGGTATAAGGACTGTGCAGAAAATTATGTATGAAAAAAAGCATAATTTACTACCGAAGTAGATTAAGAAATGTACACGGAAAAAGCCAAAGACAGAAGACTTAAATGACAGTGTATGTGGATGTTCGTAATGCAATTTACGATTTATACACATCAAAAACTAATATAACCCTTCAAGTTTTAAAAGAAGCTTTAAAAAATCGAGGCATATTGGAAATTGGACTAAAATCGTGGTCAAAATTAATAAAAATGTTGGGGTTTCGATATAAAAAGGACTGTAATCGAAGATTTTTATGGGAGTTGCAACGTATAGCAAGTCAGCGTATCCAGTTTTTAAAGAAATACACGGAAAATGTTAATACAAAATTTAGAAAAGTGGTATTTTTAGACGAGACTTGGATATTTTCTAATGGAAGTGGTTCGAACTCTTGGCAGGACGAGTCTATAAAAAGTGTCAAGAGAAAAAAGGGATGTGGGACGGGAAAACGGTTCATCATTTTGCATGCAGGTTCTTCAACAGGATTTCTTCCAGATGCATGGTTACTGTTTTCTTCAACAGCCAAAAGTATGGACTACCATGATAATATGAACTGTGAACTGTTTGAAAAATGGTTAAAAGAACAACTGATTCCAAATTTAGATGCTCCATCTTTAATCATTCTGGACAATGCATCTGATCATTCAAGAATCTTAAATAAACAACCTACTTCATCCTGGAAGAAAAGTGATATTTATGACTGGCTAATAAAACAAAAACAAAATCCTTTACCCAATATGCTGAAACTAGAACTTCTTTTAATGGCAAAATCTATTAAAAAACCAACAATATATGCTATAGATGAAATATTACGGCAAAATGGACATGAGGTTTTACGACTGCCGCCATACCATTGCCAGTTTAACGCAATAGAATTAACATGGGCTGGGGCAAAATCATATTACGAAAAACACGTGAACGCTGGTCTTACATCAGATGAAGTGCAAATTGTTTGGCAAGATTCATTAAATTATATTACGCCGGAGTACTGGAAGTACAGGTACAGAAGATGAGAACTTTTTAAGGGATGATGATATTTTTTAGTCTATAATATTAAAAAGTTTCCGACGGATTAAATTAGTCTTTGACGTGTATAAATCATAAATTGCATTATGAATATCCATTTTCACATTGTAACTTAAGTCTTTTGCCTTTGGATTTTTTCGTGTACATTTCTTAATATTCTTCGGAAGTAAATTATGTTTTTTTTTCATGCACATGTTTCTGTACATTCCTTATACCGATTCTCAGAGTTTTTGCCACTGGCTCCTGGATATTAGCCAGTGAATTTTAATTTAAATGTTTTTTTTATTAGATTTGACACCATTTTTTTGTTTACTTTTTTAGTATATTTGTAATTTTGTAAGCAATAAATAAATAATTATAAAATACTTGTTCCAATTTTAAAGCGTGTTTAAAATAAATAATTTTTTTTTAATTATAAGACAAAATTTGATATATAAAAATCGGTAAAATCGCTTTACCAGAAACTCTGGGCTAACGAAAAATACAGGCCATATATATATATATATATATATATATATATATATATATATATATGTATCTAAATATATATATATATATATATATATATATAGCCTGTATTTCGCATGCATGGCCCTTAATTTTAGACTGAAATTTGAAGAAATCGGATAAGTAGTTTTTTAGCTATGCCGCGAACAGAGAGACTGACGGACACACATACCTACAGACAGGCGGAATTGAGAAAACATGTTTTCCGGCATCTAGGGACCCTTAAACGTTAAGATCTGAAAAAAACTCACGAGGGAAGTAATAACTAATTATCTTGTGTTTTTAACAAAAGTGTATAATATTTTTGCAAAATAAAATTTTTTTGTTATCTCAATACAAAAAAAACAAGTTTTATTTGCACAGGGGCGGCCTGCATTTAAATAAATGGCACTGTATAGGTGGTTAGATTTTTAGGTCAAGCGGGGCTCATAATTTTTGGTGATTGATAAAAAAATCTCACTTTCATTAAGTTGCTGTATAAACAGAACATATCCTGATTGTTCCACTGATTCGAACCGCTTTCTGACTTTATTAAGGCGCTTGCCATTTTGTGAATTTTTGTTTTTGCCAACCAAATACATATTTAGTGAATTTTCTTATTTGGTCCCTCGGCGTTTAATATATAAAATAATATTAAGTGGCTGTCTTAATAATATTGCGTAATGTAATAAAAAAAACTATTTTCTTCCTGTATATTTGTAAATAGCCCATCGAGATTTTATAGCTCGATAAAAGAACAATATTTTGGTATTCACTGTGTTTTCTGATTTGATTCATAATGTTGGTGACCTTTGGACCCGCACGATAAAACCGCATTCGACTATAGCAACAGTATTTTTGTAAGGTATCGTTTCCAATTAATTTGCCGTCACTGTCTATATATATATATATATATATATATATATATATATATATATATATATATATATATATATATATATATATATATATATATATATATATATATATATATATATATATATATAGCTTTTATGCATGCGTTATTTATAAAACAAATAAATATAATTTTGTCTACTCGTCCAAAAAAAAAAACAGAATTTTTCGGACTTGTTACGGAAATTACTATTGCTTTACGGTTTATATAAGTTCTTACCCATCAGCCACTAGCAAAACTACTGCCTGCTTGGACGACGCAGTATTTTTTTCGTTTTCGAGAAATGTCTTGTAATTTTCTTCGGTTGGATTAGCTAGGAGTTCCTTTAGAGGCCCATTCTGAATAAATTGAATATCATCTCCGGTATTGGCTGCACGAGTTTGTCTGTTAGCTGAAAAATCGTAGTTGATGGGAGCTAATACTACCACACTGGAGATTAACTTTCCTTTAAGCTCTGGAACGTCTGGTATGGGGAACTGTGTGCCATTAACTTTCAAGGGTAGATACCTAAAACAAAACAAATTTCAGTATCCAGTAGAGCACCCTAGTTTAATTTACTTTCTAGTAAACGAAAGGATCAAGATCCAGTTTGAAACAAATTTAATTGTGTCCACTGTGTTCCTTGCAATTATTGCAATAAACAAACAAACACAAAGAATTTTCTGATTTTCCGCGGGTCGTGGAAATTCAACCATACGTCTTAGGACCAAATGGATGTTTGTTTCAATTTTTATTGGCATCGAATTCGTATATAAACGAAGTTTGAACAAAATCTTTTATCAAAAAAATTTTCGAAATTTTTGAACAAATATTTTCGGAAATTTTCACTTTGAAAAATTTGTATCCACATTTTTTGCTACTATAGCTTCACCCCGTTAAAATGGTTATTTCTAAATAAAATAACGCAAACCGCATCTCTCTATCTTTCTTTATTTCGGAGATATGAATTTTTTTCGGAACCTCTGCAATGCGCATTCGCCATTGTGAATTTAATCGCGGAAACCGCATTTGCCTATCTTTTAAGGGAAAAGAATTGTGGGCTTTTCCGCGAGACCTTCCACCAAAATCGTGAATGTTCAGATCTTCCGCGAGTCGTGGAAATTCAACCATAAATCCTAGGACCAAACGGATGTTTTTTTCGTTTTTTATATCATCGAATTAGTATATAAACGAAGTTTGAAGAAATTCTATTACCAAAAAAATTTTTCGGCCGGGTGAGGAAAAAAAATTTTTTTTCGAAAAACGCTTTGAAAATACATGTTTCTGTATGTATTTTGACCTAAGAAATGCATTGAACACATTAATATTGACGAGGGATAAATATCTTCGGAGATATGACTAAATTTTCACTTTGGAAAATGATTTTTCACATTTTTTGTGACCATAGGCTCACCCCATTAAAACATGTTTTAAAATGGTTGTTTTTTTAACAAATTAACGTAAACCGCACCTCTCTATCTTTCTTTGTTTCAGAGATATGATTTTTTCTGAACTTTTGCACATGCGCATTCACCATTTTTTTACTAAAATCGTCGATATTTTCCAAACACTTGTGATGGTCGTAAAAATTTGAAAATTTCAGAGGCTATAGATTGATTATTTTTGAATTGAATGCCGAAAACAGCATTTGCTTATCTTTTAAGGGAAAAAAGTTGTGGGCTCTTCCGCGAGACTTTGCGCAAAATCGTGAATCTCCAGATTTTCCGCGGGTCGTGCAAATTCAGCCATACATCCTACGACCAAATAGATGTTTTTTTCATTTTTTATGGCATCGAATTAGTATATAAACGAAGTTTGAACAAAATTTAAGAAAAAATTTTTCGACCAGAAAACGAAAACAAATTTTTTTTGAAAAAACGCTTTGGAAATACATGTTTCTGTATTGAACACATTAATCATGACGAGGGATAAATATTTTTAGAGATATGAGGAGATTTTCACTTTGGAAAATGATTTTCCATATTTTTTGTGACTATAGCCTCACCCCAAATGTGTATTATGAACTTTATTTCCCTCCTGTATTGTTAACAAATGTACTTGCTGGCAAAGTGAAAGTGTTACCAGTGTTGTTCAGGGAATTCGCTCTAGTAGTCGCTTTATTATAGTTCACGCTGGTTCAGAAGCCGGATTTGTTCCAGGTGCTGCTTTAGTTTTTCGCTCGGGACTAACAACTGGAGACTATCATGGACAGATGAATAGAGATAATTTTGAAAAGTGGTTGCTCGAGAAGCTTCTACCTAACATTCCTCCCAAATCAGTCGTGGTAATGGATAAAGCGTCTTATCATTCTCACGTAGAAGATAAAGTGCCAACTAAATACTCTACAAAAGCTCATATGATATCGTGGATCAAAATACAAGAGTTCTAACCACACTACACCACAACTTGTTACGTTCTGGACGCGCGTTTCGCTAACCAAGTTAGCATCATCAGCAGATGATATAAACTAAAGTAACTTATCCTAACCGAGACTATTTATAGGTAAATGTGGTCACACTTGGTTGCACCCGACTGCACCGTTGTCAAGTAAACAATAGAGGGGACTATAGGGAATAGGCCCTCTGTCTTTATTTAGTGCTTTCTTACCACATTTAACTATTTCTATACTCTCAAATGCATCCAATAATCTATTATTAGATAAATTTTTAATCAACTTAAGATTATTTATTCCTATTCGGTGATTGTTTTCCAAAGCATGTTGGGCAACGCTTGACTTTTCTGTTCTTCCGTATCTTAAATGTGCCATGTGTTCTTTAAAACGAATATTTATGGAGCGTTTAGTTTGCCCAACATATTTTAGATCACAGTCATTACAGCTAATTTCATAGATGCCACTCCTCTCCCTCAAGTCGACTTTGTCTTTGGGGTTTCCAAGGAGATTTTTCAAACAATTCTCCGTTTTGTAGGCTACTCTAAAACCTACGTTTTTAAATACTTTTTCTAGCCCTCTAGTATATCTGGCATCATATGGGATTACTATGAATTTATTGGAAGCCTCAGGTATTTGAAGAGAAGTGGCATCTTTTAACATTTTCTTATGCTTATGTCTATTTACTAGTTTATGTACAAAATTATCATTATATCCATTACTTTTAGCTATATTTTTTTCCGATTCATTTCATTGTTAAAACGTTCTTTACTTAGTGGAAAATTGACTAACCTGTGAGTTAAGAAATAGAATGCTGCCATTTTGTGGTGACGGCAATGAAATGAGTCGGATGTTATATATCTATCAGTATTAGTAAATTTCCTATAAATATCAAATTCTAATTTATCGTTATTTCTAATAACTAACGTGTCGAGAAAAGGTAATTGCCCATTGTTCTCCTTTTCGTACGTAAAATTAATGGAAGGATGTTTATTGTTTAATGTTTCTAAGAAAGTGTCCAAATTTTCTGTTTTAGGACTTAACATGATATCGTGGCTTAAATCGAACAATCTTGTATGTGATCTAACATGGAGAAAATATCATTTATATGAAGTAATATCAGCCAACAAGCCTAGAGAAAAAAAGTATAAAATTGACGGTCTTTTACGTAACCGCGGTCATACATCTTTAAAGGTGTCTCCATACATGTGCGACCTCAACCCTATTGAACTTGCATGGGCAGGAGTAAAAAAATATATTCTAGAGCGCAGGTGAACTTTCAATTAAAGATTTAAATTAAATAACGTTAGAATCGATTGACTCAATATCGGCTGAAAATTGGAAATCGTATATTAAACATGTTCGTTCTATTGAAGATAAATACTGGGAAGTAGATGCCAAAATTAAAACGGTTATTCATATTTAGTTATCACACTGGAATCTTCAAGTAGTGACGACGAAACTTCATCATTTTCAGAGGAAGACAACGATTTACAAGGAATCGAACGATTAGAATCACAGCCGTCAACCTCAAAAATGGTTTAGTTTTTTTTTTCATATATTTTGTAAAATTGTTCATAAAGTAGCTGTCAATAAACTGCTTCAAAATAATTAATTTTCTGTTCAACACCGGTTGTCAAAAAATATCTAATATTGCAATTAATATTTGAAAAACTACAGTACTGATATTTTTCCAAAATTAACACATTAATGTTATTATAGTAGGGGAGCCAGCACTGATTCCAGTGAACCAGATTTATCAAAATTTTAACTTATGCAGTTCAACTTTGGGCTATTCGGGTATGCCAAAAGTGACCGTTTGTCTCCGTCTATCATATTACTTTGTACAGGGGGCGTCATTGTGAAGTGCTATACAGGGCGTTTCCTAACTGCTTGCTAATGGACCTAAAAGTCTTAACTTAGATAGATAGAGATAAAGGGTTTTAAAAAAAACATTATTTTTAAATCCTAATTCTGATGCTTATATAGATAAATAACTGTGATAAATAAATAAAATAAATAAATTTCATACACGTCTTTTATGCATAAAGGGGCATTTTTTATTAACAAACGATTTTTGAAATTTCTACCAGTGGCTTGCATATGTAATTAACCTGGGTAAATCCGTATGCTCCTTAATGCAGAGAAGACGTGTATCAAATTTAATACAGTTATCTACAATAGCATCAGAAATGGGATGAAAAAAAATGTTTTCTTTTTAAACTTTACCATCCTGTATCTCAAAAGTTAAGACTTTTAGGACATAAAAACACCCCATTTAACATCAGCGCGCAATTAGGAAACGCCCTGTATAGTACTTCACAATGACGGCCCCTGTTTAAAGTAATATGACAAACGGAGACAGACGGCCACTTTTGGCATACCCGAGTAGCCCAAAGTCGAACTGCATAAGTTAAAATTTTGATAAATCTCGTTCACTGGATCTGATGCTGGCTGCCCTTGTAAAATCTGGACTTGTAAATCGTGTATCACTATACTGGGTGGCCCAATAATAGTGGACGTAGGCAGTAGTCCGGGAACCTTTAATGACAGAACTGAAGAAAAAATATATTTATAGGTAAATCGATCAAGAAAAATCAAAATTAAATCATTTTAAAATTCGAAAGTTCGCCGTTTTTGCAACACAAAAGAGATATAGAAGTGCGGTACACGAAAGAAAACAGACAAATATAGATAAAGGTTCATTAAGTATAGTTACATTTTTTAATTATCTGAAGTGCATATAGTTAAAAAGGAGTGCCATATTATTTAAAGAACGACGGGACACCACTGGTTTAAAGAGATTTCTTGGCCGATCTTCCTAAACCGATTGACTCCGATTGACGTATCCCGTACTTTACCATCAAACGAACATTTTTAGAAATGGCTGAAATTAGAAAAGAACTTTTGGCTATGAATAAAAAAACAGATTTGGAAAAAATTTAAATTTAATTTACACTTATATTTAATTTTTAGATGAAACAAAATTTTCCCTTAACAGTATTAATAACAATATGAATAATAATGATAATAACAACAATAATAATTAATTCTATGGATGTTTATATGAATATATTATTCAGAGAAGACTGACGGTTACTGTTTAACGAGATATTTTTCGTCGAATCATAATTACATCTTCCAGCACGACTATATACAAATCCAGAAGGCAAGATAATTCAGCCGAGAATACAACGTTCACGTCTTACCGTGGAGTTTAGGGAGTCTACACCTCAAGCCCCTTGAGAACATTAGGGAAAAAATGAACTAAATATATATACAAATATATATATGTATATATATACATATATATATATATATATATATATATATATATATATATATAATATAAACAATTTTTTCCGAATTATAATGCTGACAAGGTATGTCGGAAATACAGGGCTCTAAAAAAACCCCTTTATATTTACCCAACACCGCTAAAACTTCTCTCTATTTGCCTTCTTAGAAATTCCGAGTTCCGACACATGAAAAGCAAAAATTAGCTCTGTCTCCTTTCATCCAGTTAATCAAGAATCTTTTATTATTTAAATAAAAATCACGCCACATTTCAGCAATTGTTACTTGCATCTCTGTTCATCTATATATGGCAACACCAAAAGACGTGTCAGACATCCTCGCGAGAAAAACACACCGCTTGTCTTAATCAGTGGTTCTATATCTGTTAGATGAAGCGCCTGACGAAATTTATCTCCATGTTTAAGGCTCATGTCGCCGAAAATTAATAAAAATGTCATTGGACCATATTGAAGACAAACAAAATATTTTATTAATAAATATTCCAGACACAAAAAATTACCGTTCTAGAAGCTTTGTACTATCTGATGAAGCTGAAAGCGGAGAATATTTAAAATTGGTCAGAAAATATGTAATTTTAAGAAAGCCAGAAACCCCACATAGGCGTTTTTTTGTAAACTAGAAGTTGTTGTTAAGTATGTTATGTCATCGAAACCAAGGGTGCAATGACGTAATACTAATTATTATTTATTGTTGTTTTTATTTATTTTCCACATGATGAGAAATCACGTAAAATATACTAGAAAAACTATTCAAAAACATAATGCTACAGAGAATTTTGAGAACCTTCATCATGCACCTTTTCGAATGGTTTTCCTAAATAGTCTAGGTAGATAATTAATGTCCTTCAGAAACGTACTCTACGGAATGCTAAACATTCGAAATGGTACGAATTCGCAGAATAAAAAAAGATAATATTAAGAGTAAAATAAGACTAAAAATATATATATTGTCAAATAATAAAAACAATCAAAACAAAGAGTGGTGACACAAGTATCGGACAATACATATAAAAACAGAGGACAATCACATAATCAATCCATTCAACTGCGTTTTTAATTGTATTGAGGTAAGGCTGAGCATGTCTTATGCCGAAAAGTGACGATTATAATTAGGTATATACTAGTCGGTTAACAAATGCATTAAACCCATAATTAGTACGATGATACCTTTCAAAAAACAGCTGTGATTGTCTCGTTCTTCTGATAGGAACCAAAAAGGAGATTGACTGTAATAGTATTTCACAGTCAATCCAAAAGTGCCTTTCTTCGCCGAAACTCAAGGGTCTATAAGCCGCAGAGAAGAATTCTTGTATTATAAGACAGATCTTGATTTGGAAAATTAAACTTGAATAAAAGATACTTTGCAAATTTATTCTGAACTTTTTCAATCCTGTCGATGTGACACTGATACGAAGGACTCCATATGGTAGAGCAATATTCTAAGATACTCCGTATTAAAGAGTTATGGAGACTAGTAATCGCTTTAGTATCAGTGACATGCTTAGTCTGTGTTTTAATAAAACCTAGCAGTCTAAAACCCTTAAGCACTATGTTATCAATGTGCAGATTAAATGTGAGGCTTTCATCGAAAATGACACCCAAATCGTTAAAAGTTGTAACAACTTCGAGACTTATGTTGTTTATATAGTACGTGGAAACAATGGGATTATTGCATTTAAAAAATCGGAGAACTTTACATTTAGTAACGGTAAGGTGCAAGTAATTGGTGTTACACCATTTGTCAAGTCTCTCAATGTCAGACTGCAGTTGATTGGAGTCAAGGGAAACAGGAGAAAATAATTTTAAGTCGTCCGCATATAAAAGGCATTTTGACACTTTAAAACAAGATACAATGTTATTTATAAAGAGTAAAAAGAGAATTGGGCCGATATGCGAGCCCTGTGGGACCCCTGATGTTACAACAATCTCATTGGAAAACGAGCCATGCACGTTGACCTGTTGACGTCGATTAAACAAGTACCACTTAATCCACCCAATATAACTTCTAGAAAGGCCAGTCTGTTGCAATTTTGCTAGAAGAAGCTCATGACAGACACTGTCAAACGCCTTGGATATGTCAGTGTAAACGACATCAATTTGTTGGCCGGCTTCAACTGATGTTATTAGGTAATTTTGAAATACCGCCAGATTCGTAGTCGTTGAGTGACCACGATAGAAACCATGTTGGCGACAATAGCCTCGAGCAACTTTGGTATATGGGAAAGTAAAGAAATACCCCTGTAGTTTTTTACGTCGCATCTATCACCGGGTTTAAATATTGGAATCAGGGTAGAAAATCTCCAAATTTCCGGAAAGGAACCAAGATCAAAGGACTTTTGAAAATTTTACATAGCGGCTTGGACAACTGTTGATTACATCTCGCCAAAAGAATGTTAGGGACCCCATCTGGACCAGCCCTTTTAGATAAATCGAGGGCCTTAATTTTGTTACAGATCTCTGCTTCTGTAAAATGATGTGAAAACAGTGACATACCCGAAGAACTTATGGGCTCCATCCCACCAAGATCTATGTTTTGGTGGTTGGAGTAGCACGACTGAAAGTGAGCAGCAAAAGCATTAGCAATGTTGTTTGAACCACTGATTTCTTCACCTTCATAGCTCATGATGTTGGGCAAGCTAGAGTCTCTTCTTAAATTTCGAACAAATGACCAAAAGTATTTGATGTGTTTAGGGATAAGTAATTCGGTTTGTGTGATATATGAAAGGTAACACATATCGGTTCGAAGTTTAACCTCTCGTCGTAAATTAGAATAGGCTAAATAATCAACTTGCTGTTCAGTCCTTTTGTGTTTTTTGTAAAGACGATTCTTATGCCCAATGAGTTTTCTTAAGGGAAGGTCAAACCATTTTAGATATTTACAATTAGAGATTTGGGAACATATTTATCGATACCATCAAATAATATCTCATAGAAGAGATGAACCATTTTGTTGAAAAATGACCAATCAGATTGTTCATAAAAGAGATTCAGTTTGCAGAAATCAGTCCGATAAAACTCGTACACACTTACTTGATTGTTGTTTTTTATTGGAGGGACATACTGAAGTTTATACTTTACTTCGATCGCAGGATGATACGGGTCAGCATTTAGGAAAATTTGAAGGAGAAATGAGCACATTTAAGGCATCATCAGCAAATAACAAATCCAGAATTCTACCCATGTGATTGTGTACGCAGTTCATTTGCTGTAGCTCAAGAAACTCATTGTGGTGGTAAGAGTTTCTGAAGATATAGATGGCAAAGATTTTGGAACTAAAGTATTGTCTTCGTAGATTCATTCCACCAATAGTAGGTTGAAGTCTCCAAAAATGAAGAATTTGTAGTTTTCAAACCTGTTTCTTAGAGATTCGCAAGTGTCACAGAAATATTGATAATGTTCTTGGTTAGAATTTGGTGGAAAATGGAAAATAAACACATCCAAGCAACATAACTTACCTATTATAAGTATTATCGTTTAAAATCACAGGATCCACTTGTTTTGCATCGTCACTAATGTACGCTTCCTGTATCTTCCGTCCGTTATCAGTTTCTGGGTCGTATTTGACAACTTTCATTTCCACGTCTTCCTCGGAAGGTTTAACGGCAACCTCGCTTATTTCCGATTCCTCAGCTGACATTTCTTGGTCTTGAGCAAACGTTAGACCTTCTCTGGCCGTCAAAGCAGCAGTTTGGGGTACGGGCTCACTTCCTGCCGCGGCAATTTGCTGAGCTCCACCTGAAAAAGTATTCTTAGAAAATATTCGTAACAAAAAAATAGTCATTGAAGTCAGAGTTCAGTGAATTAGGATATCTGGATCTTCGGAATTATCGTATAAGTTCAGTAAATCCAGAGCAAGTGCGAAACGACGCCTTGCCCCTGATATGTGATTAAAACACATTTTTAACCCGTCGCGTTACGATCCTGGCCCAACAGAAGACATCCGCATCCAATAAAGATGTTTAAACTTTTGACCAGGTCTAACTTGACAGTTGTCGGTTTAAGATGACATTTTTAACAACTGAAAAAATAATTTTTCTATATTTCACAATTAAAAAATGACAGTGATATAAGTGAAAGATAACTGGCGGACTTACCACCGGTTGCACAAAATTTAATTGCTGTTTAGAATATTTAACCGAGCTTTCAGATTTGACAAGCTGCTTATAGAAATCTAGAAACCCGCTGTCAAATTTGACATTCCGTTAAACATTCTAAACTTTAATTGAGCTTTCTGCAACCGGCCATAAGAGTTTTAAGTACCATGGCAACTAGACCCTGTTTAACTTTTAAACCTTTTTAGTGAATACAGGGGTAAAATGTTATTAACAGCACTTCTCTCAGAGTTACAGCTTACAAATTTTAGTGCCTAATATCGCCATATTTCTTGTCAGCGATGTCGCACATGATGGGAGTAAATAAGAACCATTTCTGATCCCCTAGGAACACAAGTGTTCAATCTTTTACAAAACGTCACTTTTTGAGTCTGAAGCTGCAAAGAAGCGCTTAGATACCGTGGTAGTACTAATGTTTGCCTATTAGGCATTTGAGATTAATCGTGCCCTCTAGATGGTCATCAAGTGTCCAACCTTTTTTAAACTTGTAAATTTGCGAAAAGTAAGGAGTACCTAACATAACAAGCTGGCCGTGTATTTGGTTGCTACGCAACGAACTGATATCAACGTTACTTCACATTGGTTCAAATAGATATACTATTTCGTGTTTTCGTTAATTTAATTTAATTTTTATACAATGTCCTATTTAGGGGTTGGAGAAAAAATAGTATGTTTTATTCGTACACAAAGGCCATTTCGGGACTCATAAAATGTATAAGATTTATAAAGCAAAACTATCGTTAGATCTCTATTATGACTTACGCAATAGATAATTCATTTAAGAGCAGTGGCAGCTCTTCCCTAGGGTCATTTGGTCAATGATTCCCCAAAAATATTTCAGAAAATAAATTATTCGTTTGACCGTCCCTCCTAATAGTTGTGATAAAACGCGAACCTTGGGAAAAGTTGCGTTCCTTAGGCATAATAAAATACGCTACACTAAGCTAGGCTGGGCAGTCTGAATTGCCCGGATTACCTTAAAGCTTGACGAAAGTACCCGAAGATTTCACAGCTACCGAGCGGCAGCCGAACGTGATAGCAAATGGAATATGAAATCGTGATTTGGGTCATCAGCCGGTCTCTTCTCGTAATTCGATCGATCGGTCGCGGCATCACGTTGGCATGCGGAAGTTCAAGATTGTGCACATCAGTAGGATAAGTTATTTTTTGTGCAAATATGGTGAAGTCTTAAACTTAAGAATTTTATAAAAAAGGACAAGAGCATGCAATTTGCTTCTTTTAACTTATGAGAAATGTGTTCACGTCTTCTTATACCAAAAATAAGCCTTAGACAGGTATTTTGGAGTTTTTGTAATCTATTAGCATCGGCATTATCAAAACAAGGTCCATAGATGGTGTCACAGAAGTTTAATGGTGATAACACTAGTGCATCACAAATCATTTTCTTAATGTTATAGCTCAAAAAGTGCCTTTGCAAAAATATTGTTTTTAAGGCGGAATATCCACTTTTTAGTTTAAGAGTAACATGTTCTTTAAATCTAAGTTTATGATCCGTTATGAGTCCCAGATTTTTGGCAGAGTTTTTAAAACCTATTGGATCATTATTTATGTGTAGATTTAAGTTATCTAAAATATTCATTTGATTGTTATCACTATAAAAAAGAATAGCTACTGATTTGGTTGGGTTAATCTTTAAGAGGAGCTTTTGAGTTTCACTATATAAAGTGTCCAAATCCGCGTTAATGCACCTATTGGCCTCGGCTATATCAGTACTTTTAAATGAATAATATACATACATATCGAAATTTATTTATTAATTGCAACATATAGAGAGTATATAGTAATGGACCCAGAATGCTACCCTCGAGCACCCCAGAGGCGGTAACATTAAGGGCTTTCTTTTTTTTTTTTTTTTT
>JAUTXW010000091.1:0-16875 GCA_030620095.1 Kuschelorhynchus macadamiae
ATATACTGACATTGCAATTTTAAGATTTCAAAGAGACTAAATATGTTTAGAATCTTGGGGATATTTTTTAAAATTTTGTAAGTTAATTTTTTTCTGACCTTTATAACAAATTGTAGAAGTTGGAATCAAAATAAATAAAAAAACACTCTTCTAACCAGATATACCTGAAAACATTTCATAACTAATAAATTTCAGTGCTTAATTTATACTAAAATAATTTGTCATATTTCATAAAAAGCTGTTTGTAATTTTGCAAAAAAAGAGTAGAAACAACGTGCTTATTCATGTTTTGTACTGTGGCAGAATTATAGTACATTTAGGTACTTACTTTACTTTTAAATTCTATAAAATTCAGGGTTCGAAGTATATATATCCATGGATATATATCGTGATATATATCATGATATTTATACATTGATATACATCCGATATTTTCAAAAACATTTAATTTCTCCGGAAAATGGTCACACGGCCTGACGCCGACGCCTCAGCTGTTAACTGCATTAACTACGAACAGCAAGAGTGAACGGCGGCGCTACATTCGATTCGGTATCGATCGCTTACCGGGGAATTCCCGTTATCAGGGAATCTCCGTAACCGGGAAATCACCGCGGTTTTGTTGTTTTGTATATGTAGGTGAAATTCCCAGGGCCAGTTGTTTGTTTCTTAGCTCCACTTATTCTACGTTTTTGTTTTATTATTGAATCAGTGTAGTGGTGTTTAGTGATTTTGATTGTACTTATTTAATATTAATTATCATCAAATAAATATGCCAAAACCAAAGCATCGGGTTTGGCGATATTTTGAATGTATATCCAAGAAGGCCAACAGAACTGGAAAATGGGCAAAATGTAGAGAGTGTTCAAAAGAGATGCAGGGTATACCGTCACGAATGGAAAAACATATTATGTTACACAAACAAAATGCTTCAGCTGACACACAAGAGCCTGTTCTTGAAGTCTTCGCTTCAACTAGTTCCAGTTCTACTAGTTTTGGAATTGCTTCTACTTCTTCTAGTTCTAGTTTTACTACAAAGCAGGGGTCAAGAACTTCAGGTAGGTAATTAAAAATTAGAATACAACCTGTTTACTCGTATAGATAAATGAACAGTCACTTTCAAAATTGAAGAGATACCAGGGTTATAATTTCTTTTAAAATGTGTCGTTTCTTATGTTAATTTGTATGTGTTACTGTACAGGGTCATCCAAATAAAAGGAAAGGTCCATTTTTTCCATTTTCCTTTTATTTAGTTAGAGTAAAAATCAAAATAACCATTTTACGTAATTTTTTCGGTAGAACACAAAAATGCTAACCAAAAAAACAATTAAAATTAAAACAGAAGAAATATGACATAAACTTTGCTTTTTTTAAAAGGAACGTACTAATTTTTACTTCATATTTCAAAACTTTATAATTTTGAAGGTTTATTTTTTTTTAGTAATTTCATTACAAATAATTTAATTTTTTTAAAATATTTATTTTTTATTAATACCAATAATAATATCAGAGGTGACAACGTACGACAGGTTATTGCAGGTATAAATAACAATTAAAATACTTTTAAAAAATTAAAATATTTTTTATTTTAAAAAGAAAAAAATTAAAATATTTTTTATCAATTTCTTGTGTAGTAATTAAAGAAAATAATTGTTTTAAACATTTAAAATTAGAAAGTTTTGAAATATGAAGTGGCAAAAAAAAAGTAGTATTTCCAAATAGGAAGATTTGCAACAAAAACCGTTTTTGCAGCCAATCAAGAATTTTTATGCCTGGATATAATTCTCTTGTGTTTTAATTTTAATTATTTTTTGGTGCGCAATGAGCCACTGGTATGTTGCAGCATCGTAAATCAAAATGGTGAGTCATTTTTGGTTGACACCGCAGAAACGGGAACAGAGTCACACACTGCAGAGTATCTAAAGAAAACAGCACTTGAGGCAATAAAGAAAACTGAAAGTCAATTCCACGTGAAAGTAAGGAGTTTTGTAACAGACAACACAGGAAATGTCAAGAAGATGCGTTTAGAATTAGAGAAAGAAGCTGATATTATACAATATGGCTGTTCAGCACATATCTTAAACTTACTCGCCAAAGACCTGGAAATACCCGGGGCCACATCAAATATTCTTCGTGTCATTAAATACTTTCGGAATAAACATGTACCATCTGCATTGTACAATCAAGCCGGTGGAAAAAAATTGGTTATGCCATTGGAAATACGATGGAGCACAATGAATAATGCACTGAAGTCTTTTAGAAAACAGGGGTGTTATGGTTCAGTTATGTCAGGACCATAAAGACATAATAGAAAGTGACATCATTAAAATTGTAAACGATACGCAAACTTCATTAAATGCGAATGACCTGATTGCCCGACTGGATCCAATCGCTATAGCTCTGGATAGAGTTCAACGGGATCACACGACCATATCAATATGTGTAGAGGTTTGGCATAAATTAGAAATGGGTTTGTCTGAACAACCACTTAAACCAGTAAAGACATGTTTCATAAAAAGAAAAAATATGGCACTGGGACCAATGCATTATCTGGCAAATATTATGGATCATCGGTTCTTGGGGCGGCATCTTACGTCCACTCAAAAAGGACAAGCGTTTGAGTTTTTAAATAACATCAACAGTTCTTTTGTTCCCTTTGTAATGTCTTTCATGGCAAAAGAAAATCCATTTCCAAAATACTTTTTTGGAGATCACTTTAGACGTACTTCTCCAATATCGTGGTGGAAATCGGTTCCTGTATCGGACTCAGATTGGCCTGATAAAGAAGCATTTTTAGATTTATAAACAGTTGCACACTGCAGTCCACAGCTGGAATTGAACGAACCTTTTCATTGATAAAGAAGTATTCAGTTTATGAATTACCAACAAAAAACAAGATCTTTTGGGCATGGGACGAACCAGTACCTGAGCATCCTGAAACTGACTCTAACAATAAGTTTGTAAACGTCATTGAGGATTCATCAGATGAGGATCTGCCACTGGCCACACTTTTAGAATGATTGTCAGTGTTTATATTTATTTTTAAAATATTTTCAATTGTTCCTTGTTTTTTTTTTAATGAAATGTAATGTTTATGTTGTGTTCCTGTATTTTTTTATGTAGAATATGGTTTTGTGTTCCTTTGTATTAATGTGTTTGTATAAAATACATCCTTTTCTTGTGTTTAATAACTTATTTTTCCTTTAGACAAATTGGATATATATCGGATATATATCCGATATATATCATATGATATGATATTTTCAAATATATCGTGATATTTTCGAACCCTGATAAAATTGTTCCTATTAACAGTTTGAGGGACAAGGATTTTCGCCCGCTCAAGGCGTATTTTGTTTTTTATACAATGGACTATTTTGCATACCCGATATAAAAATGATAAAACTATATTTGAGGACGTTTAAAGGCATGCAGGAAATTTTATAAAATTAAATGTCCAGTTAGGTATACTTTACTAAATACCTATATGAAACATCAATTCGTTTTCTTTGCGTAGGGTCTAATAAATCTATATATTTCCATTTTTTAGAATAGAACAATTTTGAGATAAGAAATCCTTTCCAAAATTTAGTATTTGGCATAATCTTTTGCCACTAAGAATAGTTTGATTGATTTTTTTTATGTTACATGACAAAAAATTTGTAGCAGATTTAGGTGTCTTATTAGATTGTAAATTGGATTTTAGGCAACACTATGCCTATATTGTTAATAGAGCACTTCAGTTTCTTGGTTTTATCTGTAGAAATACAAAGGAATTTAGTGACCTGAATTATTTTACTTATTGGTGCAGTCTGTTCTGTAGTATCTCTTTCTTGTTTGGCCCCTCACATATGCCATGCACTGCTCAAATTTGGAGAGGATCCAGAATAGATTTTTAAGGTTTTTAGCTTACGATAAACTCGAGTTTCAAAATCGTATTGATGCGCTGAACAAAACTTAGGACACCAACCTTTCCCGCTACGGGTATCTGCACATGGTGAACTAAAAGTGGTCTGGTAGTATCAAGCAGGCATTGGGTGTCTTTTCGCACTAAATTGTTGATGATTTTTTACTTTATGATACTTTACTAAATACCTATATGAAACATCAATTCGTTTTCTTTGCGTAGGGTCTAATAAATCTATATATTTCCATTTTTTAGAATAGAACAATTTTGAGATAAGAAATCCTTTCCAAAATTTAGTATTTGGCATAATCTTTTGCCACTAAGAATAGTTTGATTGATTTTTTTTATGTTACATGACAAAAAATTTGTTACGCGAACACACCGTAACAAACTAAGATATGACCTAAACATA
The DNA here is from genome assembly GCA_030620095.1 of Kuschelorhynchus macadamiae. Taxonomy (NCBI): domain Eukaryota; kingdom Metazoa; phylum Arthropoda; class Insecta; order Coleoptera; family Curculionidae; genus Kuschelorhynchus; species Kuschelorhynchus macadamiae. Next base: position 4,317 of record JAUTXW010000091.1, read on the forward strand.
CATTCCTCTTCCTTAATATCCCACATAGTTCAGGGAAAGATCGATTTTCTCCATTAAAATACAAATATTGGTTAAAAAATTATGTTTTTCCATTTGCCCAAATCTACTGATTACTTAATTTTTCCAACATGATATGTATTAAAATATTCTAAACGTTATTTAAAAGAAAAACCATAGAATCTGATAAAAAATAAACGAAAGACCGTGTGAGAGATAAATGTTTATTTATCTGACGTCATTGACAACACGCGATCGGAATTCCATTTTCTTTGACGTCATTGCGCTCTCCTTCCATTAAAAAATATTGGAAAATTTGGGCCGACCTCTTGCGGTAGGGGTTCAAAGTTTACCTGTTACCAACTGCAATTGCCAACCTAACGTATTCTCCGAAAAATATTCCAAGATTTTAGTAATTATCTTTGATGATAGTTTGGAAAAAAAATACTATGTTTTTCGGATCAATTTTTTTTTCAGAAATGTATCTATATGTATGCTCTCCAATTTGAGTATTTTGGAATTTGACGAAATTACTTCTGAGCATAGAAAAGGTTAGTATCGCTATTGTTTTCGAAAAATTACTAGACATATAAACAGATTTTTTTTTTTACTTTTAAAGGCTAAAATGAAAAATTCAACATACTCAATTTAATTTAGAAGTGTTTTAGGAGATATGTGTTAAACTCTGATCGTCAAATTCCTTTGTCTGCGAAGTTATACTTCGCAGACTATCACACAAACCAACCTATTTTTGGTCATTTTACGCGATATTTTCTCAATGCTAATTGACTGCAACTGCCCCCTTAAGGCGACTTATTGCATGCGTTGAAGTAGGCGGTGGTCATTTTCAACAATTATTGTAAAATAATGTTATTAACTAGTTTAGTTTTAGTCTTGTAAATGATTTAAGTTTTTTACCTGATAATACAATCAATAAAAGATATATTTTTTTTGCTTATTTTTCGAAATCTCGAAAATGATCCAATTTAAAAAATTTCAACGCAGATTTAACTTCAAACCCTTTTTTATCCAAAATGGTTGCTTTTAGCGACAAATACTAAGAGCACCTTTTTTGTGTAGAATTGAATGGAGAATAGGTCTGCCTAGTCAAAAATGACATAAAAGGCTTCACAAGCAAGTTATGGTTAATTAAATTTAGGAACCACACTGTATGTGGCGCCCTCTAACATTAAATAAAAAACTAAGTTAATATTTGAATTTCTCGTCATCAATATACCAGAATCCCAAATTTTGTCCGATTGTCATGTTCCTTAACAAAAATATAAGCAAAAAACCAAATAAAATTGTTTTTTTGGACGCCCTGTATCTCAGAAACAAAGTCGTTTCAGACCCATGTTCATATGAACTTTTCATCCTAAAATTAGTCAAAGAATCACCCCTTAAAGTTTGTACAAGTACTTAATTAACACCCTGTATATTAAAATATCAGACTGAGCTGCAATTTAAGAAAATTCGTAGGAACCCTGCATCGATTCTACTGAATATAAACTGTTTCAATTTCTAATCCGATTCAGACAAAAAACACAAAATCTAATTGTATACAGTACATCAATTACTTGCTATAAACAACTTTTTTGAATTTTGAGAACTTTCAGTGTGAGGTTTCTAGCTTAGGGGTAGGATTCTCGGCTTTGGATCGCGAATATGTGCGAATCCCCGTTCAGGCGAATGACTTTTTATTTAGTTTTTTTTTAACAAAGCTTGTAATTAATAAAAATGCGGATTCGGTTACGTTAGGGTTGGTTATGTTTGTTGTAGAGAAAGCGCGGTAGCTAAACAAAATTCCGACTCTTTGTGTTTATATTTAGTAAAGTAGCAAACCTGACAGGGGCAGCATTAGTCTCACCTTGTAATCCTCCGAGGAGATAACTTATTTAAAAAACATGCTCTTTTTTTAGAAGGGCAGGATGAGTTTTTCAATCCGAGTATGTCTTACAAGCTCCGGTTCTACAAACAACATATGACAAATGTTCGGTAGTTTCATCTAATTCTGCGCACACCTGCAGTGTGGATCTTCTCCGAGTTTAATCTTTGTGGGCAGTATTTTATCAGCCAGTGTCCATGTAGGATCCTCTTATTGGTTCTAAGTTGACCTTTGTTTGATTTGAGGGGGCTGTCTAGACTCCCAGACTCCCGCTTGCATGTGCCATTTTTATGGAATTGTTCTTCATTGTAATTTCTAGTCCTGAGCCGGATAGTTGATGGAGCAGTCGCAAAAGCAGATTCTGGTACAGTGAAATGAGTTTTACTACCTTCTCGTGCTAGCTAAACCTATTGGACTAAAACAGACTAAAATCAACGAATTAGGTCTGTGGAGGTCTTAATCACTACTTTATTGTTAGGGATTACCATGATGCTCTGGAGCTGCAATGTGATCTAGATCATATTGGAGAGTGGTGTTTGGAGAGCAAAATGTACTTAAATGTAAAAAAATGTACCCAAATGATTTTCAATTGATCTTTATCTGTCATATATGGCTATAGTATATATGGGCAGACTGGAGAGAGTTACCTCTATAGCAGATTTAGGTGTCTTATTAGATTGTAAATTGGATTTTAGGCAACACTATGCCTATATTGTTAATAGAGCACTTCAGTTTCTTGGTTTTATCTATAGAAATACAAAGGAATTTAGTGACCTGAATTATTTTACTTATTGGTGCAGTCTGTTCTGTAGTATCTCTTTCTTGTTTGGCCCCTCACATATGCCATGCACTGCTCAAATTTGGAGAGGATCCAGAATAGATTTTTAAGGTTTTTAGCTTACGATAAACTCGAGTTTCAAAATCGTATTGATGCGCTGAACAAAACTTAGGACACCAACCTTTCCCGCTACGGGTATCTGCACATGGTGAACTAAAAGTGGTCTGGTAGTATCAAGCAGGCATTGGGTGTCTTTTCGCACTAAATTGTTGATGATTTTTTTTATTTTTTCCTCTAACATATATGGCTCTCTTTTCTAATACAAATGAACAGTTATAGTAAATTAACAAACACTAACTTTAATCCTATTTGCCAAAGAAACTGTATTAATTTAATATGTACTATGAACTGATATTGTAGAGTATACATACTTAAAATATTGTGTTGTTCTTTTCAGCCAAGTTACTTAATTTAGGAGGGTTATCAGACTCGAATTCTCAAGTCCAGTGCAGTGTAGATTTACCAGATCCAGAACCTTTGGCGGGAATAGATGAGGAATGTGTTGCCAGGTATTTTTTTTTTGAATTACATTAAAAAGATGCCAATTAAAAAATTGTTTAATGTACTTCTTGATAATTAACCTTAAACGTTACTAGTTCGTGGACCTAACATTCTGCCAGCCAAGTTTAAATCTACATACTAGATATATATTCTAGGTACCTATTTCCTTAAATCAAATTGCTTGTTATTTCTCAAGGAAGGACATAGTATGATTGGTTCGAAATAAAAAGCCCAATCTAGTACAAGTTGCAAAGGCAATCATGGAATGCGAGTACGCTGCCGGTAACAGTGTAGATTTTGTAATTTACTTCAACGCTGTGCAAGTACAGAAAGATGCAGTATCTTTCAAGTAACAAGTTAATATACCTCACTGTCATTGCTGGCTGTCATCTTTATATTTCAGCAATATGTCTAAGAGCGCGGTTTTTCCAAGCAATTTTTTTTCCAGCTAACTAAATTGGGCGTCGATTGACGTTGATAATTACCAAAAAATTCTTTTGTTAAAAAATCTAGTTCTTGCAACTAAATCTGCAAATATGCAGATACAATACTATTTATATGCAACACATGGTGACTTGAAGATTTAACTTATGCAGGTCTATATTGTATTAATCACATTTTTATGTGATATTAAAATGTATACTGCAGTTTAATTTCTTGTCTCTAAAAACAAGAAGTGTTTTTTTGTTTATTAGTAACATATTTTGTATGAAATAATTAATATGACATATATTGGATGTTTTTGAAAAATATAAATATAACAATATATGTATATATGTACACAAAAAATAAATAAATAAAGGTATGTGGCGTTATACAGTGCATCTAGAAGAAACATATTTTTACTTGGAATATTTTTTTCTCTTCCCTTTAAATGAGACATTAAAATGAAAAAGCAAAAACTTGATTAATCGTGGAGGACATATTGTATGTTACGAATATATCGCAACTTTCAGCTAGAATAAAAAAGAGACATATTCTAGTTAAAAACAAAAGGAATTCCACTCGAGCACATTGTGTTTTTGTTGCCGAATTCAAAATGTCCGTTTTCTTTTTGTTTGTTCTAGAATTATTATGTAAAATATGTAAAAAATTATATATTTCAAATTAAAATAAATTGTTTTTTAGTGCTGTAAAATGGCTATAACCAAAGTTTGCTATTTTCGAAGTCTAAACCTACTCGAACTTGTTTCAAGAAATCATTGTTACTCTTCCTATAAATATTTTTATGAATTTACTATGAGAAAGAAGCAACATACAGCTTATAAATTACAATTACTGGAACGTCAGCATTTACAACTTGAATCAATTAAGAAATTTTAATTTTTGGGATTAGATCGCATCAATCTTGAATTCTTTTGCGATGTTTCGCCTTCGATCTCACCAGTCATCCTTAGATTTCTGCACTTGTAATGACTTTGATGGCTAACTTTGTTATTCTTTCTCTATTATCGTTTTGAAGCACTTCGCTAAGAAAAAGTCTTTCTTGATAATGTGCACAATAAAATTCTTCAATTTTTCTAGTTTCTTCGTCTTCAAAACCCTTAAAAGAATTTATTGAGTTAGTTATCAATTCATACCCATGTATTCTCTTATTCTTATAATTTTTATTTTATTAATTTTATCTAAAACTCCTTGGATACAATTTCGGAGTTGTTAAGTAGTTGTTCAGACAGAATTATCTCTAGCCTGTCTTAAACAAATTTGTATTTCTGTATTTAAAAAAAACAAGTTGATGATGAGTTATTGTTTAAAATTGTATAGCACCACAACATAAAAAGGAGAATTTTTTTAAAAATACCTCTTAAAAGCAGTTAACAGGAACATACACACTGTAATATACATTTTAGATTTGCATGTACTCTTGGAGAAAGAATATTTTTGTTTCATTTGGTTTATACTCAGCAATTACATATATTTTTCATTAGTGTGGCTGGAATAGTATTTCTTAAAATCTCTGTTTGGGTGTTTTAATAAAATATTAAGGTCAGAAATCTTGAAATATTTAAAATTGTTGATACTCGAATTACACCCCCCCTCCACAAGAACAACACACTAAGTGGTATACAAAGCCTAATAAAGCAAAACAGGTACCTTCTTTATCTCTTTACCCTCAAAAATTAGTTGATATTGTTTTTAAGCAAATAAATACTCCAAAAATATATTAATAATTTCAACGAAACTCAAGTTCGTACAATCAAAGTAGCCAAAACCATCTCTCTTTACCATACCTATCAGAAAATTTTCAAAAGTGTTTAAAAAACATGAAAAAAATTAAAAAGTACAATATCGCACAATAATACCTTATAAAAACTCCCCCTCCCCTCAGCAACTACAAACTAGCTAATATTTTCAAAAGAGGTTAGTTAAGTGGTTTCAAATATGATAACAAAAATATTACTGCTTTAAAAAGCACGAGCAATCTAAAAAACATGGTTTTGATTTTGATTTGAAGTTTATGAAACGATATGTATTTAAGTCTGATATCTCAAACCTCAGTAAGATTTATTACCCTAATTGGGTAATTGATGAAAGCTATAATATGTATATTTTTATAAAATTAAATACACCAAAAAAGAACTTGGTTAAACCCATAGTTTTTAACACTTTAACCTGTCCATTATAAATATAGTTTGTGTTAAAAAATATAATCATATAGCTGTCATCAGTCGGTATTCGACCTGATAGCTGTATTCCTCACTTCGCAACGCATGTTTTTATATATTTGGAATGTTTCTGCGTGCTTTTGTTTTCTAAAATGTACCTATGTGAATGTGTACTTATAATGACTAAATGAATTTCTGTTGCTTGTAGTGTCCGTGTAAAAAAAATTGAAAAATGCACTTTGTATGTTATGCCCTTAACATAGGACTTTTTTTTACAATTAAAAAGTTCTTACACTGATTAAAATGTAAGCGTGTATGGACACACTCACAGATTGCTCTCTGTGCACAATTATAAACAGAAGAAAATTCAAGCAATCTTTCAAAATTAAAAATTTTTTTTAGATGCTTTATCGTATGTACAACGCCTTTACCCAATACAGTACTCAGGGACGTATTTTGTCGCTTTGGAAATCTTATTGAAGCATACATGTTGGCCAATAGGAATTGCGGTTATGCGAGATATACTGACCGACGTTCTTGTGAACAAGCTATAAAGGTAAAGTTTATGTTTGTGAACATTTTCTTTTTCAATATCTTTATTAAAACTTAATTGTTATTGTTACACTACACCGGGTACTTGTGTAAATTAAATGGTCTCAAGAGTTTCTTGGCAAGTGTCTTATAATGTTCCAAGGACACAAGAAAAATAGTTTTCATATCTGACATTGTTGTGAGATTGTAAAATATTTTTGCTGCAATAGTTGAGTATTTCTGCCACATTTTAAAAGGAAAACGGAAATAATATCGCTTTTCTTATTTTAGACACTTCATGGTGCAGATGTAAATGGTGTCAGAATGAAGGTAATTGTAGCTGAAGAGCAAAGGAAAAGACCGAGAACTGATGACCATTAAGACATAATCAAAGTATGTATATGTTAATAGTCTTAGATAGTATATATATTTTTATTGATTGTTCTAACTACTAAATATGTTTAAAACATATAATATACATTTATTAGTTTAGGTATCTTTCGCCAGTACTTTCGCCTATTGTTAAATGGATAATTCAGTTAAAAAATGATAATATGGTTCTACATTCAGTATGAAAGCAGAAAACAACATTAAGTGAATTTATTTTACTCCCCTCATGATGTAGTGACTGGTTTGTGAGATTTGATGTCACAATGGTAAGTATTCAATCACGGAGACGGAACGTGACAAAACTAATAATGTACGAACGTGAAATACAGATATTTGCTAGTTAATGATGCTTGAGGACAAAACATGATTTCCAGCCTTCTAGGAGCCACTAGAAATAAAAAGCTTTTAAAACAGGACAAAACTCAGCTATATTGACTACAATATACTATACAACTTACACAATTAATGAATTGTGAATCCTAGAACGTCAAAAGTTCGGATTTTATTTCCTACATTACTATAAACCGTTAAACACTCCTGTAATTAAAACAACTAATTTTATTACAAAGAATATTTAAGCAGATGATGAACAAATACAATTGTTTGTGGGAACATTTAACCTGGTTGCTAAAACTCTTTCTTTGAGGACACACTTTTGTAAATCCTGACAAATAGCAAAATTAAGCCTATATTTGACGACTACAGCACAATAACTATTGAAACAATTGGGACAATTGGAAAGTGATACATTTAGCAGGTAGAGCTATGATATTGGGAGTAAGAACTAAGACTGCTATGCTATTAACCAAAGAAATATATTACAAACCAATTGGTGTAAAAGTTTCATATCTTTTTATTGAAATAAGCATTTTCCAGCTTTAAAATTTGCCACAAATATTTTAATGGCCACTAGCTAGTTGACCTAACCCTAATCATTTTTAATTTATAATTGTATATAAATTATATAAATATTATAAATTACTAATTTTAAGACAAGCTTATATAAATTTATCTGTTACTAATTAACTATTAAGATGGAAATACTAAAATCTTTTAGCCATTTTGTGATTAGACTTTGGTCAGATCATTTTAAATTTAGTTATTAAAAGTTATTTCAATGAAGTCATTTTTATGGATCTATGCCCAGTATACCAAATTTTACGGATGCTATTGGCTATGCAGTGGTGAAAGGTGTTTTTGAACTTTAAAATTAATAATATAATAGATATTTTAGAAACTCAGTAGGACAGACAACGAAAGAAAATACTTACCAGGATTTGTAAATCGGCAGACTAAAACTATTACGTGTCCACCAGTGTTCTCTATAGCTAAATATTCATATTAAGACGCGAAGAGTGCTCAAAATTAAAATATTTTTATTTTCATACTAATCTCAAAAATGAAAATAGCCCAGGAAATGTTGTTTTTGGCACCTTCAGTTTTATAAAAAGAAGTCCTAGATTTTGAAAATCCTATACCTCTTTATCATCTTTGTATCTATCTCTCAGTGGTGACTTTTTTTTGTTCCAGCATTCCTTAGGGGCATTTACATTATATGTGTGTGATGGTTCGGTAAATCAAATGATAGTGATATAGTGAATGTTTATGGAGTAGTAAAGTCTTTTCCATTTGATATGCAATATTAAGTTCACTTTAACAAGGGTCACAAACAGTTTCGGACAGTCTGGATTTTACTTAGTGAAGTAAAAGTGTTCCAATAAGGGATTCGGATAGTTAGCAAAAGTCAGTTTACTGTTGTAGAGATTCTGGAGCTTCTCAAACTAATAGTTTGTATTTGTAATAATTGTAATGGATTTGCTTATAATGTCGAAATTTTTTGACTCGGTTACCTGATCCCTCTTGATTCGTTAATCAAACCCAAAAAAAAATTGAGCATTTTAAACATGTTCTCTTTTAAATACACCTTCCATTTTTATATTAATTTAATTTATTATTATTGATTATATTATGAAATGATTGATTATGAAAACAGGACTGGTTTTTAATAGCGTGTACCCAGTGGCTTAGACAGAAATTACTTTTTTTTTAACTTTCCCTTCAAAAATGTTCATGAAAGTATTAGATTTGTGTTAAAATTAGAGATTAGATTAAAAGTAGAGATTCAATTAATCTCTTTGACAGGGGGAGGAGGATAAATAATTTCTGCTATTAAAAAAAGGTTATTACTTTTTGTGAGCATTTACTTTATACTTACTTAATTTTAGTTAAAGTAAAACTGGCCCTTAACCCCTAACCCCCCTAAATTCGCCAATAAATCGACGTTGTCTATTTCATATAATACATTTAGAGTTAAATGGATTTAATTATGACTGGTTTTATTAGCCTCTTTTGTATTTTTATGTATTTCTCATAAAATATTTTTATATTCTAACAGCCCCTCGCCATTTTATTTATATTCACGAAATAAGCAATGTAAAATCAACAATCAGTCCAACAAATAATATTTCTCTTATTGTTATTTCTGGTTTCGTAGTATTTCTTAATCCTTTGTACCATTATCGTTTCACATTTTTTAAAGAAGGGTGCGTAATGCAGACATGATTGCTAAACTGTTAAGGCTTATCCTTTTTATAATTATATTTATATGCTAACCTCTCAAATCAGATTCTGATTTCAAGTGATTCCTATACATATGTCAGTTATTTTAGGACACAGTACTAACTTGACCTAGTATTACTTTGGCAATGGTATAGACTGGTTTGGTATTTGAATGTATAAGGCATAAGAACACCTTACTTAATTCAATTTTAATTTCAATTTAGTTAGCTTTAACGAAGAAAGCCTGATTGGTCTATTGTGTAGTTAACTCAACGGGTCTAGAAAGTCGAGCATTGCCCTTCTATTGCTCCAAGTTATAACAGGATGGCAGTCCGCTTGTTAGTCACGCCATACCCCATCTTATGTGGAAGCAAATGTGCAAAGTGACTAAATTTCGGTTTAAACGGTACTAAAAGCATTTAGTTCTTTCGGAAATTATATATATATATATATATATATATATATATATATATATATATATATATATATATATGCATAAATATAAAAATATACGGACTTCTATGTTTTACTTATGATTTTTTTATTTTCTTCTAGAAATCACTCCGACATGGACAAAAACAATGACCCAGCATAGCTAGCTAGATAGAGACCTACTTACTTTAAATAGATTGATATATTACTATATACTACGTGACAGGTGACATAACTGTACCTATACGGATCTTATGGACTATAGTTTATAAGACAGTTTCCATTTAATTTCATACTTCCCATTATTTATAATTTGACTAATCTTTTTCTCATTTGCGCCATTTTTTTTAGTTTAAAATTATAAAATGTCGATCGTCTTTTAGATAAAGTACTAGTTAAAGTCAATGTGTATCGATGTAATTTTTATATTCTTTTGATATGTTGTAATTCCACGCAGAATTCTTTTGTTAAGGTCCCATTTATTACCAGCTTTTCCAAATAAAAAATGCACTATATAATGGTCTTTTAATTATCTTTTTTGTGTAGGCGTTTGATCATATAGATATTTGGTTTTATTTACTCTATTTGGAGAGACACTATAGATTAGTGGTAATGAAATATCGATAAATTTTGGATTAATATTGAAGATTAGTCCAGAATTTTTAGATTTGCAAAAAAAATGATGTAAGCACATATCTGTGTACGTGTTTTAATTCTACTTAACACTAATATATATATATATATATATATATATATATATATATATATATATATATATATATATATATATATATATATATATATATATATATATATATATATATATATATATATATATATATATATATATATATATATATATATATATATATATATATATATATATATATATATATATATATATATATATATATATATATATATATATATATATATATATATATATATATATATATATATATATATATATATATATATATATATATATATATATATATATATATATATATATATATATATATATATATATATATATATATATATATATATATATATATATATATATATATATATATATATATATATATATATATATATATATATATATATATATATATATATATATATATATATATATATATATATATATATATATATATATATATATATATATATATATATATATATATATATATATATATATATATATATATATATATATATATATATATGTATATATATATATATATATATATATATATATATATATATATATATATATATATATATGTGTTGATTTTTACTCCTTCACGGATGGAAAAATACAATGTGTTTTCATTCCGGGTGTACATCCGTTCACTACTGTCGTTCTGAAAGAACAGTTTTGCTGACGTTTCGCCAAAATCACATTTGGCATTTTCGAAGCTTTCTTTCTCGCGTCCGAATGGAGACTGAAGTGTTGGTGACTGCGACGCTTCCTTTTATACCCCCACTCGGGGCCGAAGGTTATATCTGCGCAGGCGTTGGTCGTTATTTATGTTTTCCGGATGGTGCTGTTGTTGTTGCGCTAACTGCGCTTGAGTTTTTGCGATTTTAGATTTGTCGATTATTGTCTTCCATACTGTTGGTAGTTTTAATGATTCATCCCTTTTATTCAAATCACCTTGTTTTTCAATTTCTATGGCTTCTCGGATTATTCTGGTCTTATAATGTTCTATATTGGCAATCTCCCTACACCCATCGAAATTTATTTTATGGCCGGTTTCCTGATGATGTAGGAATAAAGCTGACGTTGTTTGTTTATTTCTGACGCTGAGTTTATGCTCTTCCACTCTTGCTGATATTCGCCTGTTAGTTTGCCCTACGTACAACTTCTCACAGTCCTGGCACGGAATGCTGTACACTCCGTGGTTTTCCAGTTTGATTTTATCTTTTGGGTTTCCGAGTAGTTTACCTATAGTTGTTTGTGGCTTGTGTATTGTTTGTATGTTGTGTTTCCTCAGAATTCTTCCGATTCTGTCTGTTGTGCCTTTTACATATGGTAAGACTACTCGTTGCTTTCCCGGCTCATATTTTTTGTTGTTCGTTGTTCGGGAAACCTGTGCATTAATAGCTTTCTCTATGGTGCGATTTGTGTAGCCATTTTTCTTTAAAGCACTAGATACTACCTTAAGTTCGTTTTGTCTCGTCTGTGTTTCAGTTAGTCGCACGGATCTAGATATTAGAGTATTTGCCACAGCTTGAATTTGTGCTGGGTGATGATGTGATTTTGCATTTAAATATCTGTCTGTATGTGTCGGTTTTCTATACACGGTGTATTCGAAATGTCCGTTATGTAGTTTTGTGACCAAAACATCTAAAAATGGTAGTTTGTTGTTTTCCTCAGCTCTAGAGTAAATTGTATTCTGGGGTGGATTGAATTTACGTGAGTCAGAAATTTTTCGAGCTCTGCATGACCATGTTGCCATATAATAAATATGTCATCCACATAACGAATCCATAATTTGGGTTTTAAACTTGCTTTCTCAAGAGCTTCTTTCTCGAAGTATATCATAAATAAATTCGCGACTACTGGTGATAGTGAGGGCCCCATTGGAGCACCATCCATTTGTTTATACATTTGCCCGTTGAAAGAAAAATAAGTATTTTTGAGGCAATGCTCCGAGAGTTCTATTATATGTGCCTGGAAATCCTCGTTCATAGCAATCTTGTCCAATGCTTCGTCGATTGGAATACTGGGATATAACGATTTGACATCTAGAAAAAACAACTAAAAATAAAATAAAAAGTTCACCAATAAACCCCGAAATTCAACAAAAA